>VMDR010037122.1:0-10315 GCA_007922815.1 Macrotus californicus | reverse complement strand
CAAAGCTAGAGAAGACGACTCTCCTATCTGTTTAATCTTTGTGATTAGCAACTAAACCACATTAACTTTCCCAACCTTAAGTCTTACCTCACCGTTTAACCTTAGATTCCCTTTTGTGCTTTAGACAAAAGTCAGGCACAACGGAGAGATAATCTGTTATCAGTCCTCAGAGACAAACATAACCAAGTCTAAGGCTAGGTCTATACAAATTACGAGATTCATCATCTTCCTGTGAATTTGTAATGGTCAATTGTTGAACCACCACTGGGATTTCTAAGTATGCTAATTTCAGTCATCTTAGTAACGGGGTTGATTGCCTACAGAATCCTATTAGTTGCTAGGTCATCAGCTTTTATTACCACAAGGAAAAATGAGTCAATTCAGGTCAATTCAGTAAGGCCATGCAAACACTGTTAATCACGTTCCAGGAATTAGACCCTTGTCATCAGACAAAAAAAAAAAAAATACAGATATACTGCCTATAATACAGAGGGGTTCCTTTTTAACTGTCCTCTAAAATTTAAATGGTAAAGATTCAACACGTGCCCAAGCCATTGCACCCAGAGGTAGACTGCAGCTTCAGGCTCAGAACCTCATTTCAGAGCTACTTTTTACTTTCAGAACTGATTCAGAGTGGGTATGGAGACAGGAAAAGAGTCTAATTTTACCTTCCACATCTAGTCCAGCAGTATGTCTATGAGGAAATAGAAAGAGGATCCACAAATTTTTATCTACTTTTTTCTACCCATTATGAAAAGAATGAGCTATATTATCTTCCTTACTGGACAGACAAGTTCTATCTCATCTCTGAGCCCATTTCTTCTCTTGTAAAACAGGAGTAATATATCTATACAACAGGGCTGACTTCAATCTGCTCTGCCTACCTTAAAGAGCTGAGATAAAGTAAAATGAGTACCTTGAAGACTGTTTTCAAATAAAACAAATGACTTTAAAAATATTTGTTTAACCCTGGCTGGTGTGGCTCAGTGGTTGAGCACCAGCCTGGGAACCAAAGGGTTGCCAGTTCAATTCCCAATCAGGGCGCATGCCTGGATTACAGGCCAGGTCCCCAGTAGGGGGTGCACAAGAGGCAACCACACATTGATGATTTTCTCCTGCTCTTTCTCCTTCCCTTCCCCCTCTCTAAAAATAAATAAAATCTTAAAAAATATATTTGTTTAAATTATATTTTAATTTGCTTTATGGTTATCCATATTCCACTGCACAACATGTAAGAAAAAAATTGTAGGATTCAATTTTTATTACCTAACTACCTAGTGAACAGGTTAGAAATCATCTATGTAGAACACTTGCCAAAAATATTTAACCTAAATAATTAGTCAAACACAGATTTGGGGACTGCCTGGACTTCTCAAAAATATAATGAATCATTAAAAAACAAAAGGCAGCAAGTGAAGGGCACAATTTAGATGAAAAGGAAACAAACAAAAGACATGATGACCAGATGCAATTTATGATCCTTGGTGGAGTCTTGGGTCAAACAATAAAAAAAAATTAAAAAGAACTGTTTGGGGACAATTGAGGCAATTTGCTCTGTATATTAGATATTATTTTATCAACAATAAATTTCTTGAATGTGCTAATAATATCATTATAAAGGAAATATCCTTGTTTTTAGGAGAAGCATGCTGAAATATTCTAGGAAAGAAATGTTATGCTTTTTACTACTTACATTGACATGGTTCAGAAAACAATTTAAAACATGTAGAGAGAAAGCACACGTGACAAAATGTTAACAATAGATAAAGAATTTAAATGATGGGTACACAGATGTTCATTATTCTGTCCTTTCAACTTTTCTGTACACTTTCAAAAGACTAAGGTGGAGAAAGTGCTGCTTAAACAAAACAAAATAAAGAGTTGGCAAATAATTTTAAAACTTTAACAATTTTCCAATAAAACTGTACTTTAATACACCTAATTTTCTAAACCAAAATAAGTTCACTATATTGTAATATTGAGGTATTATTTAAAAGCAACACAAATCTTTCTAATACACAAAGCAGATAAATTAAATGGACTTAATTATATAATAAAAGGTCTCACTGAAGGATTTCCTTTAAGTAAAAAGCAGTGTAATTTCTAAAAGCAGGATAGAAATAAACCATATGTTATTATTGGAAAAGTTCATAGAAATTAACTCACATCCTTATTTATTAGTAAACCAGTATCTACATGTTTTTAAAGACACACCACTTTACATTTTCTTCAAAAGGAAATTTAAAGACAAGTGGAACATGTATAGTGAACAGATGGGATAGCTCATATTTTATCATATACTTCAATTCAACCACTGCAAAGGCAAGCAAATTAAAACGACTAGAAAAATTAAGTTCAGTCTTTAGGAAGAAAAACTGATATTCTGCTCTAGAGGTGCCATTAAAGTATTTTGGAGCAGGAATGCTAAAAAAGAGGGAGGGAGGTCTAGCAAACCTGAAACCACATGAAGATAAATTTAAGATCCTGGAATAAAAGAAAGTCTGGCTTAACATGAAAAGTTTTCCTAAATATTTGTGGCTGAAAATTTTGTCACTAAATTTCATTCATTTCCTGTTTGTCAAACCGATTTGTGTGTGCATTTAATAGATGCTCTAAGGTGGTATAGTGCTACTTTTCAATGCAATGTAAGCACTCCAGTATTCTAAAGGAACCGTCAGGCTCCGACAGAAGGTTGGACAACTGCCCATCGATCCCACAAGAAATCAGAAAGGATGCTCAGAAATGTCTTTTCATGGATTCATTTAAACATTAGCTGGAAAGAACATCACTGTAACATGAGCTAACAATTTATGCTTATGTAATCTCTTAATTAAAAAATTCATGGAAAATGTAAACATCCTCTTAATGTAGAGTTAAATTCTCTGTTTTAAAGCCTATTATAGATTTCCAATCACTATGTTTTCTTAGGAAATATACAGTATTTCCTTTACAGAATAAGCCGTATAATGGAATGAAAAATAGGATTAATTATCTTTGTGAACAAACCTATTTCTAGCAGTACTTCCCTTTTCTGTTGAAGATGGCAACAGTGTAAATTGTATAGAAATGGACAAACATCATTACACGTTGTATTTTTATTTCAAAAACAGCATTTCATTTACCTTGTTAATGGACACTACCAGAGCTGGTCCCACTGTAGCTTCCATGTCTTCTGGAGTGTAAGAACAAGACAGTTTACCCCCCTTCAAAACACTGTGCATCCGCCTCCAACTAATCCGACCTTCTAACATTTGCTGGAAAAATAAATCGAGAAGCCATCAACCTTAAATCACTATTTATCATCTTAACTCTAAATTCAACAAAATACACAAATTATCAAAGTCTAATCAGTTTTTTGAAATTGTTAAATGTGTCTGTGACCCATCAACTTACTATATAAGTCTGACAGCACAGCCCAAAACCACAGAGTAAGTTACTATTAGAGAATAAAGACCTGGAGTTCTCAAAAACCACTAAAAAAGTAAAATGGAGGTAATAATCACCACATAACTTTACATACAGAAAGAAAGTCATAAATCAATGCAGTTTTAGAAAAGCTAGTCTATTAAAAATGAATACTTAGAGTTCCACAGCAATTCATCTAACAACTCAGGAAAATTATAAAAATAGCTCAATATTCAAAATACAACTTTCCCTTGCTGTTCTTAGAACACTGGAAAATGTTGACTACCCTGTAAGAATGCAAATTTTCTTTCCCCTTAATGCAATCTTTTAGAAAAAGCTATTGATTCATTGGTGCCCATAATTAATTATTTACTGCATATAAATAACTATGGTTATAAATAAATCAGGAGTAGGTGGCACAGAGGCAGCTTCAGAAACCCGGAGGCCTAAACTGTGTCAAAAGCTGTCTGCCAGAAAGGCCTTTCTGTGAGAGGTGCTGAGCAGCCAGCCCTCCTAGGTTTCCACAAGGAGTCCTCGGTTGCTCAAGATCCTGTCACTGCAGTTAAGGAAGCAGAGGAACCTAGAGAAGCAGCTCCTTAGCCATCCTAATTGCATTAGACCCCTCCCCTTCATCCCTTCTCATCCCCGGGTCTCCCCCTGTACCTCCCAATCTATGTCCAATACTGATAAAACTGTTATTTAAAAGAAGACTCCAAAAAAATACTTCTCAGTATCAGGATTAAGATCTAAGTTAGAGCTACAGTTATTGTAGGATATTTAAGATCCTCTAACCTGCTGGTTAAGGAATCCTGCAAACGCATCCTCAGCCATACAAGCTGGCTGGGCGACTAATCGGCAGCACATGTTGCCATATAAGGGAAGCCAAAACGAAGACTCCTCTATTTAAATGAGAGAAGAAAAATCAAATTACAAATATATTTTAAGGTCATTACACATTTTTTTCCTTTTTATAATTATTCTGGGCTTATATAAGAACATGCATAGGTAAAGGTTCATCCTACTCAAACACCAGTTCCATAGTTAATGACGAAATCAAATAAGAGATGATATCTAACAGATAGTTTATAGCATGCTATCACCTGGAATACACATGGAACTTTTAGTCTCTTGATCTCTTGTTTGATCTTAAAGTAATCAACCAGTAGAAGTAGTTCAGGGTACATAAGTAAACTCATTTAACATAAAAAATTCTAATTTAGTGATTTTTGTATATCAAATTCTACTTTTGCTGAGCTTCATTATAATAATTAGCAAATGATCCTCTGAATAAAACAATTCAGAGCACAACTTTAAGAAAGTAATTTAATAAACTTTTTGCCTCCCCTTCTTCTTCCCCTAACTGAAGAATTTAGTTGTAAGTCATTTGGTGGAGTCCACCAAGCTGGGCATCTGTGCTGGGGCTGGAGTGAAGCCGTTGTGTGCTCCAGCGGGTGAGAGAGGAAGAGAGGGTGAATAAGAGAGCTGCCTGGCAAGAGGTATCAGAGCCAGAATGGGCTGAGGATGACAGATTACATGGGGCACAGTCTAGAGCCCAAAGGAGATCTCTGCCCAGGGAATGGCCTGGCAGTGAGAGTCAGGGCCCGAGCAGAATAAGGAGGGAGTCTCTGTCAGGGGGCTGCCCCACGTGAGGTATCAGAGCCCAAGGAGAGTGAGAGTGGCACATTTTGGAGGGGGGCCCAGCCATGAAAGTCAGAGTCTGAGGGCAGCAGAGAAGCCATCCACATGTTCAATGACCCAGAACAGTGTGTCAAAGCCCAGAAAGAAGGGCATCCAAGCAGAGCACAGCTGGGCATGGGGTGTCAGGGCACAGGCAGGCTGAGGAAGGTGTCCACCCTGGATGAGGGTGAGGGTAACCAGACCTGGGGAGGTGATGTCTGCGCAGGGAAAGGAGTGCCCACGTGGGCAGGGGCTGCCCAGAGTGGGGGGAGTCAGAGCCCCAGCAAGCAGAAGAAATCGTCCACATGGAGAAGGGAGAATGGCTGCTCTCGGGGAGGCTGACCAAAGAAGAAAACCATTAACGACAACAGAAAACAGCTTCCTCACTGTCCGGGAAAGACTTACACACACGTAGAATGAGCTCCCTGAAGTCTGGACCAGAGCTGGAGGTACTGGTGTGAACTCATGGTTTTCAACCCCAGGGATGGAGAAATACATGACAAACTATCAATATACACGCATGTATGCACCTCTGCCCACTGAGGGGAGTCTTGGAAAAGCAACATAATAGTGGTACTCTAATAGCAATGAATATACATAGAGCCCAGATCGTGTCTTCTAAATATTATTTACATTAAAAAGAACCAGCATTCCTTGGAGAAATGGCTGATTCCAGGGCTGGGGCAGGGAAAGTACATGATGGGCCTGAAATATCTTGTTATGCCATAAAGCAAGGAAGTACTTAAAAATGATGAAGACCTGTCAAAAAACACAGAAGCTGTCTTGAATGTGCTCCTATTGGCCAAATTGGAGACAACTTGAACCTCAAATTAAACATGATGTTAACAGATTAGGATGCACTGAACAAAACAGAAAAACATGAATCCACATTGATATAAATACATAAGTGAATAAATTGAAAGTCCAGTAAGAAATAACATATTGTTTAAATGTACCCCCCTGCACAAAATATGCATTTATTATAAAAGGGGAAACAAAAGAGTACCTTTACAATAGAAATATTTGGTCGATACTACCATAATCGAGCAATACAAATGAACACCATGAGTGACAGGAAGAATCAAAGTTATATGTCCCCCCAATGGACGCATCGAACACATCAGTTCTCTGGTATTTCCCCTAAGACGTATATCCAGGATCTCCAGACTCTTAAACCCTGAGAACACCTCAGACAAACCCAGACTGAAGGACCTTCCCCAAAAGGACTGACTATGATGTGTAAGTGTCAAGGTAAAAAAGCCAAGGAGAGACTGAAGAGCTGGTCCCGACTGAAAGTAACTGAGGAAGCATACCAGCTAAAGGCAATTCATGACTCTGTGCTGGGTCCTTCTGTCATAAACACCATGGGGACAATTGACAACACCTGGATGGAGTCTGAGAGTGAAATGGTTGTAACGTATTATTATGCATTTCCTGACTTGGATGGTTGCGGTGATATAGCCAGATGTCCTCTTAGTAAGACATACATATTAACATATTTGGGGGTGATGGAGGAGCATCATGTAAGTGACTTGCTTTCATAAATATGTATATATATATTTTTAATAAAAATACATACATATATATTTTTATTTTTATAAAAAATATATGTATATATTTTCTTATAGGAAAAAAAGATTTTGATGTTCAGATTGTAAATTTCCTGTAAGTATGCATATGTTTAAAAAAGTTCTTTCAAAAAACATTAAGATATTCTTTTTATGTGTGCAGATAGGTATACAGCCTTCAAATCAATATGGAAGGAGAGCATTGCATAATTTATTCTGTTTAACAGGGTATAAGTAAAAATCCAGCATAAGGCTCTTTGACCAAACAAAAATGATTTTTAAAGTTTTCACTGACCCCTGTTGGTAGTACCTATAAAATGGCCAGCCATAGGCTTTTCCTCTTATTGCCCAAATGTCTTAGTAACTCTGGAAAATAAAACATTTTTGGTAAAAATACAATGACTTCATATATAGATGCAGGGTAGCCAAGGTTTCCTACATAAGTTAAATGAAAAAGACAAGCCCACAGTGACGAGCACCAAGTAAAACAAAAATGCTGTTACTAACTGACCTGCTCAACACTCTATTTCACATGAGCACATGACAAATTGGGACTATTCAAATCTTTTCTCATTGATACCTTGTTTGAGAGTCTATCTTTCAGAAATAAAGGCTTTAAATTTACCCTGGGAGGAATAAATGCATAAATACAATACAGGAAGTGATCCCAAAATGAAGACATAAATAAATAAGTAAAGGAGAATCTTCTTTCCCAAAATAGATAGGAAATGAAATAAAAATTCTATAAAAGCAGAATTTGAATAACACCTGCAATCGACTTTGTGATTTATGAATTTAAAGTTTGAAAGCAAATTTCTTTATACAGTAATCCAAGAGTTATTAATAACTAATATTCTAAATATCTGTAAGCTAGTTATTTTTAAGTTATGATGTACTTCCTAAAAAAATAGAATAATAAATGATGATTAGTTTTCCATATCAGTTCATATAGTTTGTTCAACCAGTAATGTACTGGAACCTGAATACCACTTATAACAATGTGCTTCTCTAGTTAAATAAGTACAGATTTCATGGCCCACCAAGAAAAACAATTCCTTCCTGACCGCAGTCCTTGAAACTGGATACTGGATGCAGAATTCCTTGCCACATACCCTGCAACCATCTGTTACTTCTAGTCTAGGTCTCTACAGTTCAGGAGCATTGTTAAATAAAACGTAGTCACAGCGTCTTTCTACTTCAGACAAGAAAGACGGCATCTCAGCTAGTCTATCTCAGTATCAATTTCTCATTTAAAAAAATACTACCTATCTTAAGTAGGAGGATTGTGAAAACCAAATAAGATAATGTGCACATGACATCTGTCACTGTGTCTGGCACGTAATACATGCTTCTCATAATTTCCTATCCAAGGTAGTCTCACGCCCCAAACCATACCCTTTCCATTTTTCAGCGCTGTCTCTCAGACCTCATGCGACACATTTCATCAAAATACTTAATTCTTCTTTTCTAGGCAAGGGAGGTACTAGGACAAGATAAAATGAAACAGGAAGTGAGAGCAGTTTGACTTTTCATTACTAACAGACTCTATCTAATTCATCTGTAGTTTCACATGGGGAACAAAATGGGTTTAAAAGTGACAGCAACAACAAAAGCAACACGCAGGCAAGACAAAGGATGCAGATAGCATCTCAGTGCCGGGCGAGTCAATCTTCACAAGGTGGTTTCAGTGTTTTATAAAAAGTATAAAAACTTCTTGATGGCAAATATAAACCTTAAGATATCCTTTTGGCTTTTCCCTTCAACTAGTAAGAACAAAGGTGATTTATAAATTTCAAAGATCTTGTATTTCCCTTTGATTTTACAGTTTTTGGTAGACGCTAACAGAACTTTTTTAGGAAAACCCATTACATCAACACACTTATGTTAAAGGAAAAATTAGAAGGTGGCTTTTTTCTGTATAAAAGTTTTCATTTTAATTATAAACTTTAATTGCAATTTTTACATTTACACACAGTTCTAGGAATATACCTACTACATAAAGAGTTGGGCACATAAGTTATTTTTTCTTAAATTATTTTCAGTGGAATCTGCAGGTTCTAAAGTCAACAGTTTTGGGTGTTGCTGTTTTAAGCAGAGGTCTTCTCATAGTCTTTAATCTGTTAATCTGTATTGTGTTTCTCTAAGAAAGGGCCATGACCACACAGTTCCCTGCTTATTTGCCCATAGCATTTTATTAAAGGAGAATCTAGTAATATCTTGTAGAACATTGAAGACAACTGAGGAATTACTGCTACAAGTGATGCTTCCTTTGTGAATTGTATTCCTTTCCGCAACCTTTCAGATGATTTGGTTGAAAGAATGGGGCCTTTCTTCATCAAGTCCATTCACACATTGATAGGACTCTGAGTCCTCAGTAGCTTTAACGGTTATCAAGCCTGACCAGAAAGCACAGCAGAAGGGGCACAGCTTGTCCTGGATTATTTCAAGTGCAGTTCAACCACTTGCCAGCTGTATGATCTAGTATGCTGCGTTCTCTAAACTGCATTTTACTCATCTGTGAACTGTGAATCATGATAAAATGAGGAACTTGTGAAACTCACAGAGCTAGCCAGTGGTAGAAATAGAATGTGAATCCAAGCGATGGCCATACTTTCAACCACTTCATTGTAATGTTTCCTTATAACTACATCTCAGAGTGACTAAGAATAAAAACTGCTTTAGAAGTATTTGCTTGCTTATTTACTTGTACTTTATTGGGGTAAGAACACGTAACAGAAAATACACCCTGAGACTTTTAAGTGCACAACACAGTATCGATAACAGTAGGCACTATGTTGCCCAGCAGATCTCCAGAACTTACTCATCCTGTGTAACTGAAACTTTCTACCTGTTGACCAGCAACTCTCCACTCCCCCTCCCGCAGCCCCTAGTAACTGCCATGCCACTACCCCCCGCTTCTGTGAGTTTGACTATTTTAGATACTGGCTATTTCAGTTAGCATAATGTCCTCACGGTTCATTCATGTTGTCGTATGTTGTATAATTCCCTTTTCTTGAAGGCTGAGTAGTGGACCACAGAGCAGTGTCTGGCACATAACAGGCACTCAACATATGGTGGTAATATTGATAATTCTGCAGAACTGGCATACATGAGATTACAACAAACTTCATTTACTAAATTTCCTGTAAAATTAGTATAAATAATAACATTAATACTATTGCAGACTTCAAGTTTTGTGTGGTAAAAGGCTGCACTGTCCAGACCAGTCTTCCTGAAAACTACTGAAAATGTTGAATTAACTATATTTAAAATTTTTTTCCAGAGCAACAAAGATAGTGGAATTATATCTTTCATAGTCAAAAAAATTATTAAACACTTATTTATTTTTAGAGAGATGGGAAGGGAGGGAGAAGAAGACAGAAACACTGATGTGTGAGAGATACATTGACCGGTTGTCTCTCTCGCACACTCCCAGCGGGGGACCTGGCCTGCAACCCAGGCATCTGCCCTAACTGGGAATCGAACCAGTGACCCTTTGGTTCACAGGCTGGCACTCAATCCACTGAGCCACACCAGCCAGGGCCAGAGTCAAAAATTTTTAAATTGCCAAAGTTATATATGCTGTAAAAAATACTTTCAAGAATGAATCAAAATAAACCCATCACACAAAAACAAAGCTTCAGGAAGTATGACACCAGAGCCCT
>VMDR010037121.1:0-10320 GCA_007922815.1 Macrotus californicus | reverse complement strand
ACACTCAAGCACACCATGTGACATTTTAGGTGGAATGTTCAAATTAAAACTATAAATTATTACCCCCAGATTATTACCCTATCAACCACACTCAAGCAGGCGTCACTTCTGCTGGACCCTGTGTATCACATAGATGTAAATATCTTCTATAGCTCTGCCGTGGGTGGGGTCCTGAATGTGGGATTAGTGGGTCAAAAATATTGTCCTTTTAAAGCTTTTGATAAAAATTTTCAATTAACGTATACAACCACTATTTGTGTATGAGTGTCCATCCATGTCACCAATAGCAATAATTATCCTTAGAAAATGTAATTTCTAAGTTTAAAGACATCATATTTTATTCTGCTCAGGCCCTGTGTTATCTATAGAAATTCAAGCTGGGGCATTCTCTCTGGGATAAATGCGGCTGGTTAAGGAGACCAGGAATCAGGCTCCATGTGAATACATTATCTAAGTAAACTGCTACATCCTGACTGCACATGCCCCTCCACCACACCAGCCCCACTTTCTACCATCCCATCTACACTCTCCTGCAAGTTTATCATCTTTCTAGCCTTGAGCACATGTCATATCATCCCACCACTGGACATAGAGACTGGAGCAAAGCAAGTTAGGGTTCAAATTAAGGGCATAGCATAGTAATGCTGCTCACTGACTAACATTCTTCTACAATTTGCTAATTAGAAACAGGGAACCAACTCTTACTGATGCACTTGATGAACTCCTTGATGAGACAAAGCTTAATAACATTAGGAATTAAGACATTCTTATACTTACCAGTGGCTGATTGGCACAAGGTCATTGCCTGTGCTTTATTATGGCCATACCAACCTCACAGAAGCTAATAGACCCTGCTTTTCTCTCCTCATCTCCCGAGATGGTCTAACTCTAAGAAACTCTATATGCACATTAATGCCTATTATTTGCATTTCTTTGAATACGGATTTTGAAAGTTTTATGTAACTTTATTATGTTTTTGTAATTCTGTAAATTTTTTATGTTCTTTGTTGATTTTCTGTTGGAATTTTTCTTATTAGTTTATATAAGCTCTTCATGCGCTGTAGCTGGTAATCAGTTGCAATTTCTGTAATGAATATTTACCCTTAATTTCTGTTATGCAGAGAATAGTCCTACCTCATCCTTGGTGTTTACGTGTGAATTTCATTTGCATAAGATTGCTTGACAGTTTCTGACCTTATTATCACTTCTTTCTGATAAAGAAGAAGCACCATAATCCAAATAATGCATTTTGGGAGAAGAAATGGGGCATAGCTAGCTCAGCACCCATTTCAAGTATTTTCTAGTTTGGGAGCAAACTTCCCCTCAGCCAGACCAAAAGGACACATTTTATTCTGCTCTTTCATGCTGCAGATTTAACAGGGGTAGGGCCCACTTATGCAGGTGGGCATATCTGCCTAATTCAGGGGCTCTGTATTAGTAAATTCACCGTCTACCACTATTCAACAACAATCTTCAACATTAGCTTTTTTTCACTTTATTTTTTTATTGTTGTTCAAGTACAGTTGTCTCCATTTTCGCCCCACTCATCCCTGCCTCCCACCCTTGAACCTACCCCCTTGGGCTTTGTCCCTGTGACCTATATACATGTTCCTTGATGGCCCTTCCCCCATTACCTCCCATTATTCCCTCCCCCATCCCCTTTGGTTACTGTCAGTTTGTTCTTTATTTCAATGTCTCTGGTTCTATTTTGCTTTCTTGTTTGTTTTGTTGATTAGGTTCCACTTATAGGTGAGATCATATGGTATTTGTCTTTCACCACCTGGCTTATTTCACTTAGCATAATGCTCTCCAGTTCCATAGTAAATATTGTGTCCTCCACCTATGGACTTATTTTCTTTATTTTCTAATTGGTTCAGAAGTTGGATAGAGTAGAGGGGTATTACTTATTGGACCTTTGAATTCCAATAATTTAGGATTTGCTTCTTAAAGAAACACTTCAAATTTTTTGTGAAATCAAATTAATACTGCTTTACTTTATTTCTTACTCTCTTTTATCCTTAGAAAATCTTTTTCCATGCTAACATCATTCAGGTTTATTTATATTTTTACCCAGCTATTACATAGTTTGGCTTTTTATATGTTATTCAGAACCATTTGAAATTAGCTTGTGTACCTGATGTGAAGATTTCTTTTTCTAAGTAATTAAGAAAACACTCTGGCATACCTTTTTAAAATAATCTTTCACAAAATTACAATCACTTTATTATATACAGATACATATACTGTATGAGTGTATATATGTGTATGTGAGTATGTACATATATATACATACATATACAGGGGCTAGCAAAAGTAGGTTTACAGTTGTTCACATGGAAATAATATAATAATTAATTAATAATACAAGTATAGATTGTGTTTTGCATACTCACAACTGTAAAATTACTTTTGCCAACCCCTATGTATGAAGTCTGTCCAGAAAAAGTCCAACCATTGTTAGCACAACGAGGATGGTTGCACATTGATGTAACCTGCCACCCAAGAAGAGTGGACTAGAATGTACATGCATGAACAATGACAACTTCACTGTACTGGTCAGTTGGGGTGGTAGATGCCATTGAGTGAGCATGTACACTGTGGGGCCATTACATTCAAAATGACCCAGCAAGTAGAGCAACAAATCTCCATCACATTTTGTGTGAAGCTTGAACATTCCTCTGTGGAAACTATTCGGATGATTCAGAAGGCTGCAGCTGTGGGCAACTGGTGATTGGCAGCTTCATCATGACAATGCGCTTACTCGTGCATCATGTCTCAGGCAGAATTTTTTGACAAAACCTCAAATCACCCAAGTGACTTGGCCCCCTATGGCCCAGATTTGGTGTCCTGCCACTTCTGGCTTTTCCCCAAACTAAAATCACCTTTGAAAGGGAAGAGATGTCAGCCCATTAATGAGAGTTAGGAAAATACGATGGGGCAGCTAATGGTGATTGGGAGAACTGTGTGAAGTCCTAAGGTGCCTACTTTGAAGGGGACTGAGGCATCATTGAACTTGTACAGTGTTTCTTGTATCTTCTTCAATAAATGTCTCTATTTTTAATACTACATGGCTGGATGCTTTCTGGACAGGCCTCATATATACATATATGCTATGTCTATGTGCATATATATGCATGCATGTGTTTACATACATATTAGTATATGTCATGTCTCTGGACTGTCAATTATACATCCTGTTGATTCTTTTGTCAAAGTTCTTTTTTTTTTAATTACAATAGCTGCATATATATTTTTTTAATTGGGTAAAGACAGTTCTACTTGATATGATCTAATTATGTGAATACATGTATAACAACAGATACCATTTTCAACTACCAAGTTTGAAAACAAATGTTTGCATTAATTTCCTACAATAAACTTTAATTGTTTTATAAGTGTGATATTTAAACAGGTTCATGTGTCTGAGGGGTGGGAAACCTACTGCCTGTGAGTAAGGCCACGGACTACACCGTGGATCGTGTTACCAGCTGGCCCGTTGCATGACAGAGAATGGTCTCCACCAATCACAAGTTACATCTGTTTAAGCCTCTATTTGTTAGACAATCTGGCACCAGGAACAGCTGAGAAGAAAGATTTGCAAACAGCTTGCTTGACTGACGTGCCCAGAGTTATCTCTAAATCCAAATAAAATGTTAAGTGCTATCGAGAAATCATAAATCAGGCGTGCCTCTCTTAGAGCCTCGAGAAGGTCTTGCTAAAGCTTTCACGACACTCACTTGGGAGAGACACAGCTGGCTTGTATTCAAAAAGAGAATTAAACCTGCGTGTGCCACATAATTAATGAGGTCACACTTTTAACCTGATTGTTTGGTGAGGTGTAGCCCAGGCCTAGCATTCAGGTCATGTTGATGAAAACTGTTGGAACTAGGGATTTTAATCCAATAAGAGGGGTATAGCATCAACTAAGAATGCAGAAGGTGGCTGAGAGCAAGGAGGATGTTGAGAGAGCAGGTATCAGGTAGGAGATCTGTTTCTGGGTAATTAGACAGCAATCAGGACAGGCATGAGCAATGCAGTGTAGCTGAGCACCGATCAGCAGGACATTTCCATGGAAGGAGATCCCAGCCCTGAACTTTCATGGGTTATGACAATAACTTATCACATATTTATATCTGCGAAAACTCTAAATGCCCATAAAAGAGGGCAAATATATCTCTTCATCAGGCAAAGCTTTAAAAAAAAAAACTTGATCTGTTATATTAGATGGCACTAACGGATACCAGCTCTTCCTCATTTAGGCTGGAAAGTAATTACTGGAAGACTACGGTGAAGCTCACAGAATCAATAGGAAGACTAGGGAATCGAACTTGAAAATGGATAAAAATCAAGGAGAGTTAGGCAGGAGGCCCCGTGTCCGACTCATGCTCCGGGTACAGCTGGGTTCGTGGCACCAGCACTTCTATCTTAGACTCTGCCCTTGTCTAACAAACAGAGGCTTAAACAGACACACCGTGTGAGCAGGGGAGCCCATTCTCCGTCACAGCACTATGGCAGTGAGTCAGTTCTAAAGGGCCTTTTTGGCTTTTGCTGACTCATTCAGGATGCCGAGTCTTAGTCAGAAGCATCTGATTGATGCTGGGTGTGGAGGCATTTGAGAAGGATCTGGAAACTTAGGTGTCTTCAGTGTAAGGCAGGGCCTTGATTCCTTAGTGGGAGGGCAGAGGGAAAAAATGGAGAAAAAAAGAACACACACACACACACACACACACGTCAACAATGGATTTCAATACCTGAAATTTCAACATTTTGAATATTTGTTTCTTATATAATAAAAATCTGTTTTTGTTTTGATTGATGTTTAAAGAATATTTCTTAAAGTCTGTCTGCTTTTTCTCCCCACTTTTGGTGAAAGAAATATCTTCTGTTTATTTATTCTTTTGATAAGGGCTTGGTATATCTTTCTAGAAATAAGGTGCTTGAATCCCCCTAGATTTCTACATGGAACACTGGTCTCTGACTCCTTGACCTAGTAGCCCAAATTGAGTGTTGAGGGATCTGGGAGAGTGGGCAGTCCTAGCAAGTAAATCTCTTTTCTGGAGAGCTTCTCATCTCTGTCTCTCAAAACTTATATACCAGATGCCACATCCTTTATGGCTAGACCCCATTCTTGGTGTGGCATAAGCCATAGAAACCTGATGTAGATGTGCCACCTTTGGGAGACCATTCCCCACCTCTGCCCAACCCCCATTTTAGTACTCTGAACAGTTAACAGCCTGGGCCTGACAAAAGTTTTCCAATGTCATCATTGCCATCAATGTCAGTGACTTGATAAGCCATCTGTGGCTTAGATCTCTCAGGATAGCTACTCTTGAATACTGTTGGGCTCCCCCCAGGTACCTATACCATGGAAGTCAGGTGAGCAGCAGCTGCCAAAGGCCCTTCAGGAGGAAGGCTTTCCTATGATCTGATGGCCCATTTCCAACTCACGTTCTAGACCATAGAAGCTAATGTATGTTTACAGCATTCATAATTTCTTCTAATTTCTAAGGCAAGTGATTTGCAAGTCAGTCCTGATTAACCTTCTTTAAACAGGTCCCATGTATCCTATAATTCACAGAAATCCTAGCATTTGGATGGTACCCTTCCCTGGTTTTTTATATGAATGCAATTGTTTCTCCATTTCTTGGCTGATTTCATTAGTTACTAGGAAAGGAAATACTAGACATCTGTTGTCAAGTAACCACCTTCTCACACAGCAATGTGATCTGCATTTGTTCTTTTTATATTTTATTTTACCTCTTCCTTTGAGTTCTTGTCTCATTATTTTCTCTTGGCATTCATAGAAAGGTATGAGGCAAAAATGAATCAGGTAAGAAAAGAAATAGCACATTTTTTTCATAGCCCCACATCTTGAAGAGACTTCTGCCTACTCTACATTTACATAGTTAACAACTGCTCAGCTCAAATGCTGCCCTCTCTGGGGAGCCATCTTAGGCTGCCCTCACCATTGGCCTGACCCCTGTAAGTGCCCACACTCTCTTTCCCCAGAGTGCTGTAAACATGCCTCTCTATCACTTACTGCACCCATCCTAATTGCTGATGGACTCACCCATACCCCTAGCCAGACTGTGGGTTCCCTTGTAGAGCTTTCCTCATTACTGTTTCCCCAGGGTCACATTCATTTAAGGAAATGAATGAGCAGGCTTGGAAAAGAGATAGAAAAGACAAGAAGGAAAGTTTGTTTAGAATTTTAGATTGCTCCTAAACTGACAACAGTTAAGATCTCTCCTGCTTTGTTCCACCAATTTGGGAAGGCAAATGTGGAAAATAAAGAAAAAGCCAGGTTATTGAGCTGATAATCATTTTTGTTTATGCTCTGTTAAAAGTATAGTGTATGTACTGGAGGTTAATTTATTGATTGCAGATAATTACTAGTAGCAAATAACGAAATAAGGACATCTTTGATAAGAATGTCTATATAATTGCCATTTCTTCATAATAAGTGCACTATTCTGCATTGGTAGAAAAACTAATTGTTCACTGTGAAATGCAGCCCATTAGCAACACCAATCCTAAACAATATACAATCTTGTCTTTTATGGCTCTCAGCTGCACACTGCCTGGAAGATACTTTTGACATGAGCCAACTTTTTATGTCTAACAAATGCCCAGTAAAAGGCACTTAGAATTCCAGTTGGACTAAACTTGCCCCTTCTCCAGAGGGCACATAAATGAATAAATACGAGGAAACCCCCTCCTACCGCGCACACATATGCATGCACGCAATCCTCAGAGCAGCTGTGTTGTATTATAAGTTGGAGACCTTTTGTTAGTTCAGATGTTTCAGGTCTGCAAAGGCACTCCGGAGAAGAAATAAATATTATGAGTAAGTCTCGTTTCCATGCTTGTAGTGGGGAAACACTAACTAGCACAATTTACTACAGTTTTATACTAAAACAATCTCGTAAAAGAATACCAGCATTACTCACTCAGCACATGACTGCTAAGACAAGATGGTTTCTGTTTGATTCCCTAAATATTCAAAACATGATTTCATTCAGACTCTTTCCCAGATGGACTTTCTTTTCAGTAAAACTAATCAAAATAATCATGGATCATGTGCTTGCTAAATCTATTTTTCATTTTTTTCTTAAAGCATTCCTCTTGACCAAATATTGCATATTAACAACTTCACAAACAAGCGGGATCAGACATAAGTGTTTTTAAAGTGTCAAAGGAAAGGCAGGTTGGAGGTGGGCAAGAACTCAGCTTAGAATCCCGGTCATGGCCTTGGAGAATTTGGTCTTCTGTTTTGAAGGTTCAGAGTCTGAGGTTGACAAATATGGTAGTGAGAAGAGAATGTATTGGAGATTAATATAAATGTGAAGTTATTAATTTATAAGGAGGAAGGACTCTCATAATGACCAAAATACTACAAGTCTCCACAATCAGCATATTCTCTTTACATTGTTAAACTCCTGGCAAAGCCAGATTATAGTACAATTGTTCGGTGGACATAAAGTCAGAACAAGGGGACAGAAAGGGAGTTATTTTCCATGGTACTGAAAGTCCCATAGGTCCACCTTCCTATGAGGTCTTGTCAAAGGGATTAGAAACACTTTGCTTGCTCTTCCTAAAGGCTGGTACATTCTTTCCCCATTCTTCACTAACTTCTACTAATCCATCTAGTCTTAGTTTAATTATCACTTTCTTAAGAGAGACCTTTCCTGGTCTTCTGATCTAAGAAAGGGCCCCCACTGTATGCTCTAGAGAATGTTGTAATTTCCCTTTATAGCACTTACCTCAATGAGAACTTATGTATTTATCTGCTGCTCTAAGTTCTGTCTCTCTTTAGACTGTAAGCTCCAGGAGAGAAGGCCCCGTGTTTGTTCAGCGTTCCACAAGGTTCTCAGTATCAAGCAGTGCCTGGCACATCTGCCCGCATTCAATACATATTTCTTAAGTGGATAAACGAGTGTTCACCCAGGAGCCGCATGGGGTAGGGGCTGAGAGCACAGGTGCTGGGTTCAAGCTTCCTCAATTGAAACCCTGGCTGTGCCTCTTAATAACCGTGTGAGCTTTAGCAAATTAGAAAGCAAGATTCCTCATCTGTGAATGAGGACAGTGACAGCGCCTGCCTTATAACATCCTAATGAGGAGTAAATAAGCTAATGGATGTAAAATACTTAAAACAGTGACTAGGACAAAGTAAGCAAGCACTCAAGCAGTGATTTTTCCTTACCCTATATACACATAAAGTATGTCCTTCAATCATTAGCTGTAGCTGCTATTTGAAGAGCCTATTTTCATGCACAATTGAGTATTTTTACTTGAAATTAAAATACATTTATGTTAAAGCCTATCACTTCTCTACCTGTAAGGCCATTGTGGTATTAAACCCCAAATTAGGCCTTTTTGATGTACCTTTTTATCTTGAGGCTTAATTTGTCCATCTTCTTTCTGTTTGGATTCCCAACTTACTCTCTCACATAGGAATTTTGATGTTTTTGGTCCACAAAACAAGATTTTAGACTATGCTCTTATGAATACCCCACAGAGTAAACCAATGCACTGAATCTCAGAATTGGACCAAACTCAAAGATCTTCTACAGTTATTCATCTGTTGCTGAATTTGTCCTTACAAAAACAAACAAACAAAATCTAAAATAAAACCTTGGTGAGAGAAATTGAAGACACAAATAAGTGGGAAAAAAATCTTGTGTTCATGTATTGGGCAAAAAAAAATCAAATGTCCATACTATCCAAAGCAATCTACAGATCCAATGCAATCTGTCAACATTCCAATAGCATTTTTCACAGAAATAGAAGAAACAATCCTAAAATTTATACAGAACCACAGAAGGCCCCAAGTAGTTAAAGCAATCTTCAGCAAGAAAAGCAAAGCTGGAGACATCACTTTTCCTGATTTTAAACTATATTACAAAGCTATAGTAATCAAAAATATGATATTGGCATAAAATTAGATATATAGATCAATGGAACAAAATAGAGAGGCCATAAATAAATCTATGCATACATAGTCAACTAATTTTCCACAAAGTTACCAACAATACACAAGGAGGAAAAGATAGTCTTTTCAATAAATGTTTTTAAGGAAACTGAATAGCCATATACAAAAGAGTGAAACTGGACCCATACACAAAAATCAACTCAAAGTTGATTTAAGACTTAAATGTAGGACCTGAAACTATACAACTCCTAGAAAAAAAATGTAAGAGAAATCATCACTAGTTTTGGTGATGATTTATTTTTTAATTTAACACCAAAGGCAACACAAGCAAAAATAAACACGTGAGACTACATCAGTTAAAAAGCTTCTGCACCGCAGAGGAAACCAACATCAAAATAAAAAGGCAGCCTGTGGGACATGAGTAAATATTTTCAAATCATATATCTGATAAGGAATCAATATCCAAATGTATAAAGAACACACACAACTCAATAGCCAAAAAACCCTCAAACAATTCAACATAAAAATGGGCAGATGATCTGAAGAGACATTTTTCCAAAGAAGACATACAAAAATGGCCAGCAGACACATGAAAAGAGGCTCAACATCACTAGTCATTAGGGAAATGCAAATCCAAAAACCACAATGAGATATTAGCTCACACCTGTTAGAATGGCTATCATCGAAAAGACAGGTATTGGCGAGAATGTGAACCAAAGGGAACTCTTGTGCACCATTGATAGGAAGGTAGATTGGTGTAGCCATTATGAGAAACAGTATGGAGTTTCCGCAAGAAATTAAAAATAAAACTACCATACGATCCAGCAATCCCATCTCTAGATATATAGCCAAAGGAAACAAAATCACTAACCCACGTTTATTGCAGCATTATTCAGAATACCCAAGATATGAAAACAACCTAAGTATTCATCCACAAGTGAATGGACTAAAAAATGTGGCATGTACATACAAAGGAACATTATTCAGTCTTTAAAAGGAAGGAAATTCAGCCATTTGTGACAACTTGTATAAAGCCAGAGGACATTATGCTAAGTGAGATAAACCAAACAGAGAAGGATGAATACTGTATGGTATCACTTACATGTGAAATATGAAAAAAAAATCAAACTTAGAAACTGAGAGCTGAATGGTAGTGGCCAATGATGGGGCTGGGTGGGGGGAGGCATTGGGGAGAGGTTGGTAAAAGGAGGGGACAAACTTTCAGTTCTAAGACTAATAAGTTCTGAGGATCTAACGTACAGCGCGGTAACTATAGGTAATAATACTGATTGAAATTCCGAGAGAGTAGATCTTAAACATTCTCACTGAAAAAAAAGTAAATATGTCAGGTGATGAATGTCTTATTTGTGGGAATCCTTTCACAATGT
>VMDR010037120.1:0-10318 GCA_007922815.1 Macrotus californicus | reverse complement strand
GGCATTAGTTACACAATTTTTTTTTATGATGAAGACTTTTAAGATCTACTTTCCTAGCAACTTTCTAATATCCAATATACTAATATTAACTATAGTGACTATGCTGTACATTATGTCCTTATTATTTATTCATTTTATAACTGGAAGTTTATACAAGTTCTTGATTATTCTTAAATTCTAAAAATCAAGCAACATTATATCCTTCTGTTTGTCTGTCATGTCCCTATTAGCTGCCACTCCAGAGTCCAGTGATCTAGACACACTGATAGCCACTCAGGCTGCTTTAAACCACCTAAGTGATTGAGTCACTTTACCTCTCAGAGATAAGTTTTGCTAAGTGGTCCGTGCCAAGTACGTTCTCTCCCTCCCTCCTGCCCACCCTTCCTCCCTCCCTCCCTCCTTTTTATGACCGTCTTCACAGTATGGAAATAGACATCAGTTTGGCAAAACTTTGCCTTCTTCCACTCGTCCCGAAGACCAAACTTGGATGAGTGGCATCCTTGTGAGCCAACATTCAAGGAAGTTGTTTTTGGCCTTTCCAAACCAAAGAATCTATTTATTACTATCCAAGTAGTTAACTCATTATAACTGAAAGATGAGAAGTATATGTATTTTTCCTCCTACCCAGGAAAAATTAGACTATACGTCCTGCCAAAAATCTTTCATAGTATCCGGTTGTGACTTTCTAGCTGTTGCCTCAATGTTTGCTGCACAGAAAACTGAGGCATCCTATTTTGGACCCTCACATAACCATATGGAAAATAGGCAAACATCTTAAAAAGATTCTTTCCAAAATCTACTCCATTATCTCTATCTAGAAACAAATTCTGTTTATACTATCTATCTTTCTAAGTATTTTACAAATGTTTATGTAGTTAAACAATTAGTATTTATATTATAATCACGCCACTGTTAAATGCAGAGAGAAGTGTATGTGATAATTTTATTTACTTGTTCAACTCTTTTCTTTTTTTAATGTAACATTTTCTTTACTTAATTTCCTATGTACCTATTTTTATTTATATTATACAAAATCTGTCATGCTCCTGTTTATGCTTTCCCTGCCCCCACACACTCAAACATAATAGATAATCTATCAGCCAGGGGTCCCTTGGAGTCCTTGCCTTGAAACATTCTTGGAATGTTTCCTAATTATGTCTGGACTGTTTTCTCTTCAGGAATGCCTTAAAGTGGTCTCATGGACCTCTTCTCTGCCACTTTCCTTTATTGCCACTCTGCAGTTGATTTGTAACATGCCATGTGTGGAAAGTAACTATTGTACATTTCAAATGATTCGATTTCTATTGTTGCAAACGACTTTTGAGGCAGCACTTTTTAGAACGGGTTGAGGAATATATATCTATATAAAACTTTCTATCAATCCCCTCATTTTCAATCTTATAGCTCATCTGCATTTTCCTTGGAACTGAATGCCTTCCAAAGCCAAACCAGGTGGTCTCAGTTGAGGGCTGGCCTCTGAATGAACTTCAGATTTCTTATCTCCCCAAATGTTTCCATTTTATCACATTGCTGATTTACAAATGTTTGCTGGAATCTTTTGTTCACTGATGTTTTGCTCCTATTCATTTTGTTTTTGAGGATTTATGTATACTTTTACTCTCATTTTAAAAGAGTTTTGAGAGTAAGAAGGTAGGTATGTATGGCCTAGCTGCTGTGTTTCACCAGAACTTTTTCCTTAATCTTTATAGGTTATCTTCTAATCTGTACGATTTCGATCTTTAAAGAGGCATCTCTATACAGAAGCACGAACTCAGGATTGTAACCATGCATAATGATCACTAGCTCATGGAATGTGAGTGGTAAAAAAGATCTTACAGATTTCTGGAACAATCCACTTTTTTATCTCAGGGTATACAGGCCAATTTC
Organism: Macrotus californicus; assembly: GCA_007922815.1. Classification (NCBI taxonomy): domain Eukaryota; kingdom Metazoa; phylum Chordata; class Mammalia; order Chiroptera; family Phyllostomidae; genus Macrotus; species Macrotus californicus. The sequence goes on along the minus strand of VMDR010037120.1, from coordinate 8,431 downwards.
ATGCAGATAATAGCAAAGCTGGGAGTAAAACATATATTCTGACCTGTTCTTTCTATTCTTCATGCTTTTTTTTCTCTGATCAAACATTTTTTGAGGACCAGATACTGTACTACATGCTGAGGAAAAAGTTTGGGTAAGAAATTGTCCGCTTAGGGACCTTAATGTCTGCTGGACAGTGGGTCCGTGGTGAAGAGGGACACTTGAAATTTCTAAAAGCATATCACATATTACAATTTTGTATTTGAAGAACTTAAAAAGAAATAGTTTTCATAATACAAACAACAGAAATAAAGCTTAACACAAATTCTTGTCTGGCTGGGGGCTATACAGGAATATTGTGTAACTGGAGTCTTCATTTAGCTATCAGGGTATCCTGGCATGGTTGAAGGATGGCTGAGGTGTTTAGTTGATGGGGAAGAAGGCAGATAACAATGTTGACAAACAGTGTTATATATAATGTGCAAGGCTTAAAAAATCCCGTTCGTGTTCCTTTCTTTAAATAGTTTTTGCTTAAGCTTAATCATCTTGGCTAAGCAAAGAGTTCTTACTCTAAAATAAACTTGGTTTTCCAGTTTAAGATACTCTTGGGAGTTTCACGTAGGCTTTCCTCAAGATTTCTGTAATGTGGTGTTTGTTTTTGCCACAGGACTCTCATTAGTAATCACAGGTTGTTTTAGCTTCTGGTTGTTACCTTGCAGAACAACTGTCGGCGACAGTTACTTTTTGTTTCAATAACATTGGTAAGCTATGTTTCCATTCCCTTTGGGAACCATGTTCCTTCCCCTGAACTGGTGTTCATGATGGACTGAGGAAATGGGAAGAGTATTTAAAAATGCATTCATATGTAAAGCTCCTTTTTTTACTGAAGTACGTGGTGTTACGGCCCTTTCCCCTTGATACCATTGATTATTCCCCAGAGAAAAGTATCTCCAGCGATTGCTACCTACTTATTTCATGTCGATGTCAGGTGAGGTACATTAGAAACATTGTATTACATTTAGGATACAAAATATCATTTTTGTGAAAGAGTGAGCAAAGATGGTAATGAAAAATAGTGACAATTTTTATAATGAATGGACAGACACTAAACGTTTACTTGTCATTTATTGTTTGTATCAGAAAATAAGAAAAGAGAAAAGAAATAAACAATTTAACAGTTATTACACTGGTTTGAGCTTTTGTTTGTGATTTCTATGTTTAGGTTTAGACAATTCATATTGTCTTTTGTCTCAGTAATTTGATACTGATAATGCAAACACTTTATGCTTTTTTTCAAATGTGGTAACATAATTTTTTAACTTTAGTTGCATTGTATTTTTAATATTGTTAACTGAATTAAAGAAGTGCCTAAACTCTATCTATTACATACATTAATTAGGAAACATTCCAAATAACTAATTTCTTACTTAAAAATGATTTTATTTATTTACTTTTTAGAGAGGGGACGGGAGGAAGAAAGGAGAGAAACATCGATGTGCGGTTGCCTCTCGCATGCCCTCACTGAGGACCCGGCCCACAACCCAGGCATGTGCCCTGACTGGGAACTGAACCGGCAATGCTTTGGTTCATAGGCTGGTACTCAGCCCACTGAGCCACACCAGCCGGGACCCAAATAATTAATTTTTGATTTATAAGTTTGGTAGGGTCCATAGTCCTTAAACTTGACAGAACAATAGGGACAGTAGGAAACCTTTTTGGAACTAAGCACAACCCCATTTTCACGACTCTTGTAGAACATCTATTGTGCTTTATAATTCCTGTACTTGTAAGAGCTCTTTTTTCCTATTTACAAAGTCAGGTGAGGCATGGTTTGTTAGCATTTCTTTAATTAGTAAGATTGATTTTAAAAACTCATTGAAATTTGATTTTAGGAGGTCAAATAAAACTCAAACCACCTAAGAAATTAAAAATTGAGTGCAAATCTTCATCTGAACTGTCTGAGCAAAACGTCTCTCATCAACCACAATGCCAATATTTCTAAAATGTAAGTGTGATTCATTAAGAAATAAAAAATGTATATGAATTTTTATCTTTCAAGGTAATGCCATGGCATTAAATTAAAAAAAAATTACTAAATAATTTTTTAAAAACTAACCTTTGATTAACCTGTTTTTTCCAGAGTCCATAATGTCAAAAAGCTTTAGAAAGTATTGAAGTTAACTGTAAAATTAAAGAAGGGGCAGTTGTATTCTGCATGCTCTTCTTAAATCAGCGCGTCTGAACTTGGGGAGACTGGGGCAACCGTGTGGCATCCGTCTCGACATTCTGTAACATAAACTCCTGCAGAATAGCCACCCGTGTCTCAGGCGCTGACAGCATCTTGGGGGGTCTGGCTGCTGGGGACTCGTTAATAGACATGTCAGGGTGATTAATGAACTTCTCATTATTTTAGCGGATATCAGGGTTTTGGTCAATATAACTGTCAGATGATCAAAGTGGTGCTTATAAGGTTCATTTATGTGACTGAATAATGTCTATAAATTGTCCACGATGTCTGGAACTTTAACATTATCACAAACTTTTAAAAAACAGTTTATATGTTTTTAAGCATCAAAAGATCAATAGACTCTATGAATTTTAAAAAATACTTCCTTAAAATTTGTGAAAGCAATGGAACAATGCTGTGGTCCAGTTTCCATCTACAGATGATTTAGAAGCGAAGTGAACACAGAGGGTGAGAATACTTATAAAATTAACTCAGAGCTTTTAGTTTTCCTTAAAATTGTGATCTACTGTCTTGAGATGTTCACTGTGTTTTGTCGGTCCTCAGGACACTGGGTACCCTTTCCCTCTTCCCAGACCTGGGGAGACATCTTCCAGACGGCGGCTGCCTTGCCGGTGGTGGCCGAAGAGCACCTGCCAAAGGGCAGTGAGAGCAGAAGAAAGGCGCGGGGAGCAGGAGGACATTTCGTCTGGCTTCTGACAGTGTCATGGGCATTGCAGCAAGCAGTGACTCCACTCTGCCACCTGCAGTGCCACCAACAGTGTCTCTAAGTAGCAAAAATAGCCCAGCTTATGTTAAAAAGCATTGCATTCACACATGTTTTTTGAAGCGGTTGTATGCATCATTCCTTCTAGGAATTAAACTTCGTCTCTGACAGAGGTCATTTTTTTAAAAAAGGCATGCCGTAAGAATAGTAGACATCAAAACCAACAAGAAGACCCTTTTGTTTGTAGTTTATGTATTTCTTATAAAGGTGGGGAAAGTTGTTTAGAATAAAAAATGGTTGTCTATGGAACATTTTTCACAATATGAAATTATCTTTATCTTCCTTTTAAAGTGTAGCTAGCATTTCTTCACTGACCCTTTTTTTTTCCTGCTTTGAAAAGGAAAATCATAAGAATTCAGTGCATGTGGGACAGGGTGGCAAAGCATTTCCTGAGATTAGTAGAAATCCAGTTCTTCCTATCATTTTACCTAAGTGGACTTTAGATCATCCTAGAGCTAATGTTTCCCTAACACCTCATAGGCTGTCCGTTGCAGGCTTTTAAAATGAGAGTTGCAAATATTTTAAGCACACAGAAAAAGGCAAAATACCAAACTTCCAAGGAGGGGAAGGTAGGCAGCATTTTAAAATGCTTTAAGACTAAAATGAAAGTTAATAAAAAGTAAATAAAAACTGTATTAGTTTCCTATTGCTGCTCTATCAAATTACTGCACACCTAGAGGTTTAAAATGATACAAACTTACTATCTTACAGTTCTGGAGGTCAGACATCCAAAAGCAGTTTCACTGGGCTAAATCAAGGGGTTGGCAGGCCTGCATTCCCTTTAATGTTTTAAGTTTTTTCCTACATAAGTTGGTGGTCACTTCATTTATAGAATTTTTAAAACAAGTACATTTTCAATGAACTAAGGTGAATAAAGGCACAGCTAAAAACTTGTCCAAAAAAGAAAAAGAAAGTCCAGTTCAGAGCAATAGCGAAACTCAAAAGCTCCTACTTCAAAACTTCCCCTTTCCTGGGTCAAGCCTACTTCAGGCTGAGAAATGTGTGGCCAGGAAGATAACTAGCTTTAGGTTATTTCTTTATTGCTTGTTCAACCTTCTTCCCACCATTTGGATACTGTTTTGGGCCCCTCCGTGGATAGAACACCAGGAGGTCTGCAATTAGAGGGAAGGCGCAGAGATTTAACTTAAAGGGTACATGCAACTCTAACCGTTACCCATTCCCTTGGGGCCCCTGTTTGCATGCTTGCGGGTTCTCTGGAGATCTCTTGTCACTGACAAGCCTCTCACCTGACCAGGCAGGAGGCTGTCTGGGGAGCTGGCCCTGCCTGGCGGCAGCAGCAGCAACACCAGTAAGAGCAGTAGGACCAGCAACAGCAGCAGCAGCAGCAGCAGCCACAGCAGCAGCAGGAGAGATGGGTGCCTAGGAGTGGCCTATGCTTTCAGTTTGGCACAGAATGACTCTGTGCCCTGGAGCCCACAGAGAAACAGCTGGATTGGGTCATTATGAGAGGAACCCCTATCCAAACAGGCAACCTCATGGGAGGCTGGGGGCTGGGAAGTGATCCTAAAAACTGAATGAGCCTGTCTCTGGGGACCTGGATCTAAGTGGGAACTCAGAAACAGACACCTGAAAAAGATATCACTTGTCTCCAAAAATTGTCAGGTGAGAGACCTGTGTTCCATTTAGGTTCTCTAAGGAGGAAAGGGACTTTATTGCCTTTTCCAGCTTCGAGAGGTTACCTGCAGTCCTTGGCTTGTAGCCCCTTCCTCTCTCCTCAAAGCCAACAGGATGGCATCTTCCAGATTCTAATAATTCTTTCTTATCTTAATTGCTATTCAGATGTCTACATTCCTATTTATAAAAAGGTACAGATTAATACTAAGAAATATATGCAAATCACAAACTGTATAATGACTTCTGAAAAGCTGGGGAATATTTTATTTAGCCAGTCCTGGTTCCTTCAAATTATGGGAACCACCCTAAAGTTCCCTCAGGGATGGTGAAGACTTTGTTGTGGACTTTTCCAGCTGTGTAGGAGAGTAGAAAACAATGTGCCTGACTTGTATCCCCTCACCCTTGTGACTCTGCTGTTGCCTGACCTCCAGCCCATGGTTCTTTTTGTCTGAAGACTTCCTGTGATTGTAAAAGAACCCGTTGGTTTGCGTGTGGCAGGCTGGATGTGCCATAGTCACAGTTCTCAAGCAACGATGAACAAGAAATAACATAGAACTCACCTTCTCTCTCCCCTCCAGACAGAATAGCTCTGGCCTCCAAAGTTTCTCAAGTTAAACTCCAGGAATCCACAGCAGGAGCTGGCTTTAAAATATACCTTACCTGGTTTGCTCTTTTTCTATAATTTGATTTTCCACCCCTACAGTGATTATTATTATTATTATTATTTTATCTTCCAAATAGCTACCACATGCTCAGAACCTTGTCTCAGGACTGCTTCTGGGTGAATCCAGAGCCATGCTTAGGGCACCACATCTTCGATACCTGAGAGGCCAATTTTGCCTGGAATTTTAAACTATGGGATTGGCAGGTGACTCACTTTGAGGTTCTGGGATATTACTTAAATTAAATACAGAATTTTCTTCCTGGGTTCACACATTGATCTAAGAGTCAAATACTTCTTGAATTTTAGAGATGGAAGGTGATATAGACATTCTATTTCTGTATGCACATCCCTTTATTTTATACACTAGGAAGTAATGTACCAGGAAAGCCAAGGGTAGGAGTAGTTGACAACAAACCAGGGTTAACTTAAAACATATATAAGTTGATGTATTAAGTTAGCATCTAATAGGTACTCTTCACATAGTTTTCTCCTCATTTTTTCCAGTACCTTCAAGGTGATCATGTGTCTATGTGAGTTAATGCATAAGTTCTCATTATTTCAAGACCTCATAGGCCAAAGACTTCAAAATGTCTACCAATTCATTCCCTGGATGCTCATGTCTAAAAACTGCACTTTCTAGTTCATCAGACACCCAGCTTTAACACATCAACAGCTGCTCCTGCCATCTGACCCAGCCCACCTCCTCTCGTGCTTCCTGTCACTCTCTGTTCCACGTCCATCTAATTAACATCCGTTTCCACTGCCACTGCCAGCCTCCTGCTAGGTCGTCTTGATTCCTCTCTTACCACTTCAGTATGTTCTGCACACAGCAGCTGGAAAGACATTTTAAGGGGTCAAATTCATGATATTCATTTGCTTAATACTCTTCACTGGATGTGCTCTGGATAAAACATCAAAAATTTTAGCACAGTGATCAAGAGAAGTTTTAGTCTCATTTTTCTTTTAGATAGTTAATATAAAGTATGTGTATAAAGTATAAAGAAAGCTGGACAGAAGAAAATACAGAGAATACCAATGGATAAAGCTGAGGGAAGTGGTAGGTTTTAGTAGGAATGGAGGTAGAGAGTATAGACAGAGATATTTGGGTAAAAGCCACATGATGGTAAGTCCTGGAAAATAACAGTTTTGCTCACCTTCAACATTTTGTACTTGCAATTCCAAATGCCTGAGATCTACTCTTCCTTCACCCAGAAAATTTCAACTCATTTTTTTCTGGTCTTTGAGTCCAGTGTACTTTTCCCTGGTAACCCTTACTGACCTTCAAAATGCCTGTGCCCTCATCCCTGTGTGCACCATGGCATGTGCTTATGTGGTGGGTGGCATGACACTGACTTTCCTGTCATTCCCAGTGTGAGCTCTCTATCTTATCTGTAAGGGCCATGCCCTTTTCACCACTGTATTACTCTGTGTGACATATGGTAGATACAAGTAAGTGTAGTTATTGATTGAATTAATATACCAGGAAATAAAAGAAATGTGTGTTCTCGCCACTAAGAAGGGTGGTAAGGCATTTTTTCTTCCAAGATAAAGATTGGCAATAAATGGTGGAATAGAGGGGAAGGAACACACATAAAAGTAGGGCAATACTAAATTTTCTGATGTAGCTTGCTTTCCACTATGGCTTTCAGGTCTAATGCTGATACTCTGCCTCAGTTCCAAGAAAATCCTATTGTAAGACGTTTTGACTGTAGCGAACTGGGCCTTAGGAGGTGGGGGCAGTTCCTCTTCATATTACCGTTTAAAGCTTAATTATGAAAAGTAAATTGTCTTCAGGAAATGCAGCTGAGCTAGTTCAGCTGTCCTAACATGGTCTTTTGACCTCAGGCTCTATGCAACAGCTTGGAATGTGTTGGTTTTTAATTACCAGGAAGAGAAACATGTATTAGACTTTGATGAGACTTGCCAAGAGTGGCTGTAGATGACAGAAACCCAGATCTCTCCCACGTGGCCAGTGCAAAGCTGCTGGGCTCATTTTTTCTATCTTTAGTGCAGTAACATCTGCAATTGTTCTGCGATTCCGTGTCTGTTTCTTCTTCCTTGTCAGAAGCTCCACTTATAGCTCCCTTCAGAGCTCTCCAGCTAGTAAATGTGTGGGGGTTGCTCTGCAGTTTGCTTAGAAATGGCAGGAATTAGGAAAGCAATTCAAACTCTCTGTCTGGTTACTTTTCCTCCCGTGTTCAGCCTTCCCAAAGTGCACAGCAGTGCAACGTGATTGCGCAACTCACGGAACCGTGCCACGCTCCGGCGCTCCTCGAGGACTCATGCCTCTTATCAGAAGCTCATACCACTTTCACATCTTACTCCAGATACTGAGTTGTCACTTATTACCTTTTATATACCCAGATGGCTGCAGGTCTACTTATTGAACTAAAGATCCTGAGAAAGTGAACACAACCAAATGTTTTACCATGAAAACAAGAGAAGGAAATGACCTTTCAGGTCACTCTTTGTACCTTGTCAAACTACAATGCAGTCCCCAGGAAAATGATGCAATAGATGGGACACGGTTTCTTACATAAGGAATTCAAACTTCTCGAATATTAGAAACACAAAGCACCCTGACCGATGGAGACCATTTTATACGTAGTAACTTATCATGCACATTATGCAAAAATAAAGAAGGCAAAGCAGAAAAAGAAAATGTGAGTTTGATGGAATTTTAATGAGATATCTATGGTATGACTTTCATCTCTTAACTTCATTTCTTAACTTTTTTTTCCTCAGGGCAATAAATTTTCTTAGCCTTTCTTTGCTTAACTCTGTTTCTCTTCATAACATATATTTAGACTGAGCTAGTGACAGAATTCTGTTTGGCTTAGTTCTTGGAAAGAGAATTCTGACAGCGCCACAAACGGACACTTGAGTGATTCTTCCCTTGGGATACCTCACTATAAAGACTGTCGATCCATCTATTTGCCTCTTTGTTCATTTCTGTTTCCTTCTGGATAGAAAACATAAACCAGATAATCAGTAATGATAGTTATAACATAAATAAAAGATTCATGACATCATGAGGTAGAAGTTTTATGTAGAGCAAAATGAGCACTATGGATTAAGTTAATTCACATATGTGTGAAAAACTAAGATATGGAGTAAGACAGGAATGACTTCTACTGGCAAG
>VMDR010037119.1:0-10316 GCA_007922815.1 Macrotus californicus | reverse complement strand
AAAGAAATAAGGAAATTGTTTTCATTTGTTAATATTATCAAAGTGTAACCAAAGAGGTAAAAGATCTCTACTCTAAATGCTATACTACATTCATGAGAGAAATCAAAGACACAAATAAATGGAAAGGTATCCTGTGTTCATGAATTGGAAAAATTATTATTTTAAAATGTGCGTACTAAAAATGGTCAATAGACTCAATGCAATCCCTATCAAGATTCCAAACGTGTTTGTTAGAGAGATAGAAAAAAACACTCCTAAAATTTTTATAGAACCACAAAAGACTCTGAGTAAACAAGGAAATCCCGAGAAAGAAGAAGAAAGAAGGAGGCATCATACTTTCTGATCTCAAGCTACACTATCAGTCTATAGTAATCACAATATGGTACTAGCATGGAAAGAGACATAGACAAATGGAACAATAGAGAGCCCAGAAATAAACCAATATACAGTCAACTAATATTTAAAAAGAAAGCCAAAAATAGTCAATGAAGACAGTCTCTTCAATAATGGTGCTGGTAAAATTGGATATTCGCATGTAAAAGAAGGAAATTTGACCCTTATCTTACACTACTCATAGAAATTAACTCAAAATAGATTAAAGACTTAAATATAAGAAATGAAACCTAACCTGAAGCCTTGAAACTCCTAGAAGAAATCATAGAAATAAAGCTCCTTGAAGCGGGTCTTGGTAATGACTTTGTGGAAATCACACCTAAAGCACAAGCAACAAAATAAAAACTAACAAATGCTTCCCTCGTCGACATGGCTCAGCTGGTTGGGAGTCATCTTACCAACCGAAAGTTCACTGGTTCCATTCCGGTCAGGGCGCATGCCTGGGTTGTATATTTGGTCCCCAGATGAAGTGTGCATGGAAGGAAACCAACCAATGTTTTCCTTTCGCATCAATGTTTCCCTCTCTTTTGTCCTTCCCTTCCCCCCATTCTCTTTCTCAAAAAAAAAAAAAAAGTGGAATGACATGAAACTAAAACATTTCTGCACAGCAAAAGAAACCATCAAGAAGTGGAAAAAAAAACCTGTGGAATGGGAAAAAATCTGCGAATCATATATTTGATAAGGATATAATATCCAAAATACATAGATTCACAAAACTCAATAGCAAAACAGACACTCCAATTTTAAAAATGGGCAAAGGACCTCATTAGATATTTTTTTCAGAAAAAGTTATAGGAATGGTCATAGGGACATGAAAAGATGCTCTGCGCCTAGTCATTAGGGAAATGCACATTGAAACCACAATGAGATGCCACCTCACTGTTAGAATGGCAATCATCAAACGGACATGAGTAACAAATGCTGGCATGGATGTGGAGAAAAAAGAACCCCTGTGCACTATTGGTGGGATTGTAAGTTGGTGCAGCCACTGTGGAAAACAGTATGGAGGTCCCTCAAAATATAAATTTAAAAATACCTTAAGAGCCAGCAATTTAGTTTCCAGGAATATAGCCAAAGGAAATGAAAACACTAACTGGAAAAAAATGCCTGCACCCCCATGTTATAGCAGCTCTATTTGCAATAGCTAGGAGATGAAAACAATCCAAGTGTCTATCAATGGGTCAATGGGTAAAGAAGTTGTTGTTGTGTGTGTGTGTATTATTCAGCCATAAAAAATGATGAAATTCTACCATTTGCAGCAACATGAATGGACATTTGAGGCATTATGCTAAGTGTAATAGGTCAGACAGAAGACAAACACAGCCGGCCATCACTTACAGGTGGAATCTAAAAGAGAGGAACAAACACTGAACTCACACCAAAAAATCAGATTTGCTGTTAGTGCAGTTGTGGGGTGGGAGGAAGGGCACTTGGAGGTGGTCAACAGGTAGAAACGTCCAGTTATAAAATAAAGACTGGAAATGTAATGTGCAACCTGATGACTATAGTTAACACTGCTGTGTGAGAAATAGGAAAGTTGTTAAGAGAGCACATCCTAAGAGCTCTCATCACAAGGAGAGATTTTCTTTTCATTGTATCTATGTGAGGTGATGGATGTTAACTTATGGTGGTAATCATTTCACAATAAATATAAATCAATCATCACGCTGTACACTTTACACTATACCATGATGTATGTCCCTTAACACTGGGAAAAATAATTAGATACCTAACATTCAGAGTTGTTTCCACTTGCTCCTACTTCCTTATTTTCCCTGAGTTAGTGATCACATATTAAACTATTTTGTCTAAATTTATTTGTATATGTATACAAATCTTTATTTCACACACACACACACGCACATATACATACACACTCATGTACTCAAAATTCAGATTGTGAGTAATGTGTACAACTCCCCTATAAAATATTTTTCAAGCCAGACTGTTCATTTAATTAAATGAACATCATCTATAATCTTGTCTCTGAACTGCCTACTCCTATACTGTTTTTCTTTTTCTCTTTGATTTTATAAAATAGCTTAAGCTATTCCTCTTTGAAGGACTTCTTTCTGATCTTTTTTTTCTTCCTCACTAACCACCCACATTGAAATCTGTTGCCTCCGTAATATTCACTTGGTACACATGCTTTCTTATTTTGTCAGCCTGCTCTATGTATGTCTTTTCTACCAAAAATAAAGCTCTGCTTTTTTACCACTGAGGGGTAGCACAGTTTTCCTATGCTTTGTGTATCCCAGTTTTACATATGTCTGTACATAAGTAAATAAATAGAAACTATATTATCAACATGGGCATTTTCAAGCTATGTATATTCTTTAGAATCAGTTACTCAAACCCCTACTTTCTGTTTTTTTTTTAAAGTTTTATCTTCAGGGTTTTGCATCACCAAAATTTCTCAGTCACATTTTTTGGCTTGCATAAGGCAATATGGGCAATGCATCGATCCTATTAGAGTCTATTTCTCAAAGATAATAATATAGTTACATCATTATTCTCTTTAAAAATTTGATCTAGTGATTCAAAGATTCCTCTACTACCTAACCCACTTTTCACAGATGATAGCTTGTGATTGGGCCAGTTAGCTCAAAGTTTAATAATTTAAGTTCTTTGATAAGGCATGAAGGCCTAGCTGCCTCACTGTAGCTCAGATATTTTAATAATGATATCCAAAGGTGAAGCCACACACATCAATCACTGAAGAATTTTGTTTGCAATATGACACATTTCTTTTCTCTTGGCTTCTCACAGTTCACATCAATTCCAAATTTGTATTCACAAGGTGAATCCCAGGAATACTTCATGTTATTGAACCAAAACTCCATATTTGGTAAGACATGCAGAGGGATATATGCATGAAACATTCAACTATGACATTAAAAAATAATCTACTCACAAAATACAGCTTAATTTCATAATTTTGGAGGCAACATAGCTAATATGACTCCTCTCCGGGCTGTATCTTGATTCTTTCTGACAAAATGAAGAACTGTCAAAAAAGTCAGTCTGAAAGAACTGGGAATGATACCCTTATTCATGGAGTTGGTGTGCTGAGGAGCCACACAGCCTTCATAAGGTAAGTCCAAGTCAGAAGTATCTGTTCTGGTAACTGATGTTTTAACCAGAAAAAGAAGGGAGTAATAGCAGTCTGTTTGAGACCTATTAGGTAGCGGGATGCAGGCCAGCCAGACTTTGAAGGTGGTCGCATATACGGCTTACCTCTAAATCCCTCTGTTGAAGAAGAAGACCACACACAGGACAGTGACATTGCAATGATAATCCAGGTTCAATGAAGGAGATAACTCTGCTACAAGTTCTCCTTAAGCATAAATTCCGCCTGTTCAAGGGTGTTGACGCTAAATTGATAAATTATGGCATTGAACCTTACCTGATACAGCTCTAAATCCCTGGTGAAGGGGGAATGTGAGTTATGTGTAGTGTTTTTTGGCAGTTCGGTGATGGCTACCCTTGGCACTCTTATTCCCGCATAGGGAACATGGGATAAGTTGGCTTCTTCATCACTATTACTTTTGCCCTTTGTACCAGTAATGGCAGCAAATAAGCCCTTAATCATTACTGCTTTTTTGAAAACTTGAGATCAGGTCTAAAGGTACTCAGGAGTTCAACCTCTGTTCAGAAAGATAAAGCCATGTTTGAATTCAATGTGGTATAATTAAATTCATTGAAGCTGCTTAAAGCCAAAATATATAGAAAAATTAGTTGAAAGGTAGTTATTACAGTTGTGTCTGCAATATAAAGCTATGATTTTTTTTTTCTGGAAGTAGTTCCATTGCTGAAGATTCAACCTTGAAAGGACTGAATGGATATTTAGCTTTTTATATGTCTTCCATGCAATTTATGTTTCTGCTTGTATATAAGTTTTTTAAACAACTTCAGCCTGATGTTGGAGACATCCTGATGTAGAGTGCTGTGGACTCTTATTCTCACTCTGAGGAACTAAAGAGAGAGTACATAAGCTTACATTTTCATTTTACTTTCTCTCTTTTTCTGTTCATTTACTTTTGCCTAACTTAGTAATGAAATGGTGAAGTTTCTGTAGACACAGTGCTAAACTAAAGGTGATAACTATTTTCGGTGGCAAGGCTTCAAAATATGAAACAAAATTTTCGAGACAGAGCTGGGGAAAAGAAATGAAATATTACAGTTGAACATCCAGGAGCACATTTTTCTTCATCCAAGAGAAAATGGTTAGGAAAAAAAATAACCGTAAAAGTTAGCCCAAAACAGAGATTAATTTTAATTAAGGCTCAGAAAAAGATGACAAGTATATTGATAAATGACTTTCTTTTCTTTGCTTTCCTTTTCATTTCCTTTCATGGTCTACGCTTGAGCTCAGAAGATTTTCTAGGCATCAGTAGAGGTTCATTATAGAGTGAAAAAACAGGGCACTTTTAGGTATTCCAAGTAAAGACCTAATAGTTTTGGGAAAGGTAAGATGCTGACATACTTCTCCAGACTTCATAATCCTTTAGCCTAAAATATTCACCGAGCTCTTACTAACCAAAAGACACTGAACTACACACCGTGAATACTACAGTGGTGGATAAACTTCAAAAACATACCAAATCTATTGTGCTATTGATATATGTGTACAAGGTCTGTGTAAGGAACCCAGTGGAGGCAGGGAATTGGATTAGAACTTCATGTTCGGTATAGAAGTGAATCAGGCTTCAAGTTGATCAACGAATATTGCAGTGCCCAGAGAGGGTGCTACATCCATATGGATCTAATCCTGGACCTAAAGTGTCCAGGGGACAAGAAACCACTGAGGTGAAACCAAGTTTTACCATGCCAAAATATGCCCCCTGGGATATTGACTTCAAACTAGTTATTTTTAAGAAACAAAATATTCAGAAATAACTTTTAACCTTCCCCCTTTACTTGCCTAAGAAATGCAGAGAGAAAAACCTGTTTGCATATTCACCTTCACATATTCATACTAAGTGTGGCAGATGGAAATCTAGCAAAGCCTGTTTGATAACCCCCTCCCTGGGTCCCACTGTCTCTGCAGAGCCCAGCAGGAATTTGTTAGCCACGTGTTTTCTCTTTTTCATCTATGTGTGAATTGCTTATTTTTCCTTTGAAATTCCAGACCCCTGCCTCTCTCTCCTTTGTCCAGAATGGCATATACGCCTCAACCACCCAATGTATCCTGAGATCTCATATTCTTATGGAAGCTTCAAATGTATATACGTAATAAATTTGGATATTTTCTCTTGTTAATCTGTCAAATGTTAGTTTGATTATTAATCCAGCCAGAAGAACTTCTAAGGGAGGGAAGAAAATTATTTTTTGCACCCCCACACTACTACCGATTAAACACCCACTATGTATTATACGAACCACAACCACCCCAGCCCCTCCAAAAAAACATTTAATTGAAAAATAAAAGCCAAACGTAGAAAAGCTGAAAGAGCAGTCACATTTTCAACACTTCTATACCTTTCATTCAGATTCAACAATTGTCCAAATTTGGGCCTCTTTGCTCTCTATCACTCCCCTTTCCACTCTCCTCTGCTGCCCCCCGCTCCCCTGCCTCTCTTCCATCTCAGATGACCGGTAAAACACCACACAGTCGGGTTTTACGTCATTATTATGTTATCATGACCAAATTCAGGAAAAGCGTGTTCTGACCAGAACATCATATAGGTGAAATTTGCTTCCCACTGCATCACACCGGTGGCACATAATATCTGTCTGAGTCGTAAGTGGTGATTCTAAGTTTCGTCTTTCTCTTTATAAATAATAAAGAGCCTATGGGGTATATATGGCCTAGAACTTAAAGATGAAGAAATAGAAATCTTTTCCCAATAACCTTTTACCCAAAGTCTTTAGCATTCATTGGATGCCCCTTGCCCAAGTCAAATATTACACTGTAGTTGTATAATAGAGATTCTAAAATAATAAACTTTTCACCACGTATTTTAGTTGGCATGGGACAGTGTACTTTGGGCTATATCATATATGTGAAAGCAGTCATAGCACACATGTCAAGAAGAGGAAACAGAACTACATTATTGTAAATCTGCCATACTATATTGCAGGAACATATTATCATTTGAAACTAGATTATAATAAATAAAAATGTACACAATGGAGCCTAAAGTGATCAGTAAAATAAAAATATGAAGAATTACAGCTAAAAGACAAGAACAGGGGAATTAAACTAAAGTCATATTTTAAAAATCAGTTAATCCAAAAGAAGGCATAAAAAAGGAAAAACAAAACAAAATATTGGTGATAAATCAAGATGGCGACATAGGAAAATCCTGAACTCACATCCTCCCTCAGCCACATCAAACCTACAGCTGCATATGGAGCAATTCCCTCAGAGAAATGGCTGAACAGCTCCTTCAAATCGGCAGAGGAGGAAGGGGCCCAGCTGAGGCAGAAGGAGAGGCTGAGAAGCAGCATCAGCATAAACTTCACCCCTGGCACAGCCGCCCACAATCGGGAGGGGACTCACAATTCCCGAGCTTCTCTCTGAGGAGCCAAGGGTTTCTACCCAACACGAGGCACCCCAACTTTAAAGACCTGCACCTGAGAGACAACTCCTCAAAACATTTGGCTTTGAAAACTAACGGGATTTGCATCCATGAGACCTAAAGGGCTGAAGCAAATGGAGAAACTGCTCTTAAAGGGCTTGTGCAGAGACTCCCTCACCCCAGGGCCCTGAGCAAAAGCAGCAGTTTGAAAAGCTGCCAGACTCAATGTATAGCAGATTCATTTGCTAACCTTAAAGTATCTGCTGGAAGTCAGGAGCATACTGAGATACTCTCCAGGGGCAGAGGCACCACAGCTGGGTACCATTTTTGCATGTTCCTTCAACCTTGCTGAAATGGGTGGCTCTCATATCTTTTTCTTGGCGGGTACCATTCTTTCTCTCTGACCAGTGGTACCATCTTTGCACTTTCCCTCTGCATTGCTAATGTCGGTGAATATCATCCCCAACCCCCATCCTGGGTAGGTACCATCTTTGTGCTCTCACCCCTCAACCATACTCTGCAGTGTCAGTATCTATGGGAAAAGAGCTTTTACATGTACCTGATGCCTTGGTTTTTGCAGATGCAGCCCAAGAAACATTCGTTGATCACCTGCCTCTGGAGGCCAGAGGGAATTGTGTTTCCAGGTCTCATGAAACTGTGACATTTAGAGAGACAATTCTTGGCAGACTACCATCCCCTGGACACAGAGAGCAGACTGAAACACACCCCTAGTCTTTCTCAGAAAGAGGCCAATGTGTATGTCTAGGAGCTATGGCTTCTGGTTGGGCCTACAGAGGTGCTCTCAGCGACTGAGGGCCAGTGAATGTAATCTTTGTGCTTACCTTCTGCCTCATTCGAGCTTGCTGCTAATTCCAGAAAGGAGTATATACCCTTGTCTTGTGCCCTACATTTTCCAAAAGCTTCCAGAGGACACCTCTACATTCCCTGGCTCAGGTGGCCCATGGAGGAAAGGTTCTTAAGCAGCTACCACCCTCTGGGCATGGCAAGTGGCAAAAGATCCAGGAGCTCAGTTTTTCTGTGAAAAAGGCCTATGAGTTTATCATCATAGCTGCAGACTGAGGAGCAGCCTTTTGCTTAACCACACATCTAAGGACTGACTGGGAACCTTTCCATAGACCTTGGAATATGAGTGCTATCTTGGTGCGCTTCCCCTGTTGTGCTCCCGAGTGCCTGTATCTTTTAGAGACAGACCTCGGACACATGTCTGGTGCCCTGGGTTTTACATCTGGCTCCATCTAAAAGCAGCGGTGCACACATTCTTCTCAAGAGCACGTGTAGCATTCTTCAGGATAGACCATATGTTAAGCCACAAAGCGAGTCTTAATAAATTTGAGGAGATTGAAATCATACCCAGCATCAATAGTATGAAACTAGAAACTGATGACAAGAAAACTGGAAAATGTACAAGTATGTGGAGATTAAACAACATGCCTCTGAAGAACCAATGGGTCAGTGAAAAAAATCAGAGGAGGAATTAAAAAGTACCTGAGATGAATGAAAATGGAAATACAACATACCAAAATTTATTCAGCGCAGTAAAAGCAGCTCTAAGCAGGAAGGGCATAGAGATACATACTTACTTCAAGAAACAAACCCTCAGATAAGTTACCTAAATTTACAACTCAACGAACTAAAAAGAGAAGAAGAAAGTCCAGATTTAGCAGAAGAAAGGAATAACCTAGATCAGAATGGAAATAAATAGAGGCTAAAAGGACAATAGGAAAGATAAATAAAACTAAGGGCTGGTTCTTTGAAAAGACGAATAAATACTTGATAAACCTTTAGACCCCTAAGGCGGGGAAAAAACAGAGAGGACTCAAACACAGAAAACCAGAAAGGAAAGAGGAGATGTTTCAATTGATAGCACAAGAAAAGAGCATATTATGATAACAAGAGACTATTATGAACAGCAACAACAAAAAAACAAGGTTATAGTGGAACTGACTGGCAGCTGCCAGAGGCAGGGGCAGGGGGTGAGGGAAATGGGTGCGAGAGGTCAGAGGTACAAACTTCCAGTTATAAAATCAGTAAGACATGGGAATGTCATGTAGAACATGGTGACGATAGTTAATAATCCATTATTTCATATTTGAAAGTTGCTGAGAGAATAGATTTTTAAAGTCCTCATCACAAGAAAAAAAAAGAAAAAAATGTATATGTATGGTGACCAGTGCTAACTAGTTTTATTGTAATGATGATTTCACAATGCATATAAACATTCCATCACCATGCTGTATACCTGACAGATTTAAACCTAGTCATGTCAGTAATCAAATTTAATATGAATAATACAAACATCACCGTCTAAATGACAGAGATTGTCATATTGAGTAAATTCAACTTTAAAATATAAAGACACAGACAGGCTAAACCTAAAGGGATGGGAAAGACACACAGTGCTAACAGTAATCAAGAATATAGGAATGGCTATATTAATGTCAGACAAAGTAGATTTCATAGTACAGAATATTAGTGGGGCACAGAAGAAAATTTCATAATTATAAAGGGATCAACTTAATAACAGAACATAGCAACCCTAAACATTTATGAAAATAACCATTTTGAAACGCATACCAAAAGGACTGATTGAACTGCCAGGACAGAAAGACAAATGCACAATTGCAGTTACAAGTTGCAAGGCGACTCCCTCCATAAATGACAGAACAGTGGGGAGAAAGTCACCGGGAGCACAACACACTTGAAAAACCCTCTTACTTACTTGACCTAACTTATATCTATAGAACACTCCACCCAACGCGTTTTTAAAACGTGTTCTTGGCACATGTACAGATAGCTTATATTCTGGGTCGTAAATCAACGCTCAATCAATTGAAAAAGATGAAGGTATTACAAAATACTTCTCTGATCACAGTGGAATTAAATTAGAAAGGAGTAACAGAATGATACCAGGGAAATTTAGAAGGCTGACCACACCAACCATTGGCAAGAATGTGGAGCAATTGGAACGCTCATAAACTGCTGTTGACATGTTCATTTTGTTAAAGTTTGGCAGTTTCTTAAAAACTTAAACATATACTTCTCATGTAATCTATCAACGCCACTCCTAGAGAAATAGGTGCACATATTCATAAAAGCTTTATACATGAGTTTTCATAGCAGCATTATTTGTTACAGTAAAAAAACAGAGGCAGATATAGTTAACAGTTGAATGGACAAATAAATTGTTGTACATACCTACATAATCAGCAGTAAAAAATATAAACTATGCACACACACAAAAACATGGATAAATCTCCACATAATTACACTGAGTGAAATAAGCCATAAAATACATATTGTATTATTACACTTATATACATGACCCTAGAAATTGCAAACTAATCTACAGTGAGAGTCAAAACTTATCCAATTGTATAT
>VMDR010037118.1:0-10316 GCA_007922815.1 Macrotus californicus | reverse complement strand
GAATCTGGCGGGCTGATCTGGGAGGAGTTCCTGGACAAGACAGACTTGAAGGATAGATGGGATTTGGAGAGAACTGGAGAGGAAAGCAGAAAGAAAAAACTCTTCCTCTTCTCTGCCAGAGACTGTGTTCCAGATGGTATACTTCTGATTTATACTTGCTTTTTTTAAAAGGGATTTTATTTATTTATTTTTAGAGAGAGGGGAAGGAAGGGAGAAAGAGAGACAGAGAAGCATCAATGTATGGTTGCCTCTTACATGTCCCCTACCAGGGACCTGGCCCACAACCCAGGCATGTACCCCAACTGGAAATTGAACCAGTGACCCTTTAGTTCACAGGCCTACGCTCAAGCCACTGAGCTACACCAGCTGGGGCTGATTTACACTTGTTAATGGAAGCCATTAAAATCTCTGTCTACCTGACATTTTAGTATTCAGTTTCAAAATACATTCACACATGAGCCTAGAGAAGAGAACTTCTCCAGGGAATTCTAAGGGAGAAAAAGTGTCCCATTTAAAAATCATTTACAAAATGAACATTTATTCAACCTTGACACCTAAACTGACCTTTCTAAACATCAATGTTGTAACTATAGATGGCAGGTTCCAAGATATGAGGTAAAAGTGAGCTTTTTAAAAGTCTGAAAAAACAGCCTTGGCTGGTGTGGCTCAGTAGTTGAGTGCCAGTCCGTGAACCAAAGGGTTGCCAGTTTGATTCCCAGTCAAGGCACATGCCTGGGTTATGGGCCAGGTCCCCAGTGCAGGGGGCGCGTGGGAGGCAACCACACATTGATGTTTCTCTCTCTCTCTTCCTCCCTCCCTTCCCTTCTCTAAAAAATAAATAAAATCTTTTAAAGTCTGAAATATAACCATTCAGGGGAAAAGTAAATGCTTTATTTTATTCAGGGGAATAAAGTACACTCTATATATGTAAGAGGAAGAAGAGCATTTTAAGAAATGAACCTCTTTCTGGCTCCTGAGTCATACTGAGTGATTTGAGGTCATTAGCAAGATGATCCTATTGATTTTCTTTTGTTCATGTGGTAAACAAATGGAAATCTAAGCATTTTATCACTCATAGTGGGTTGTTTCCTGTAGTTATAAATATAATTTCTGCTCAAGTAGCCTGGGCAGCCAGGGCAGTCATATAAGAGAAGGAGTATACCCCTTAACCTTTAGACATTTGGCTTGAAAGGTCCATTTTCTTATTATGCTTCCCTTCTGGTGGCAAGGAGCAATGGGTAAGGGCTTGACTAGAATACACATCAGTAGTCCATTCAACAGATAACAGTGTCAATTGACTCTTCCAGGGAGATAATCACCAGCAAATGCTTAGAGATGAGGTACAAACTGCCAAGTGTCCACAATGTGGCTTGCTGGTCCTCAGAAACATCTTGCTGAATTATTTTTTTAGCGGGGCTCATAGACTATGTGAGGCCTGCAGACTCTGCTTATGCAGGCTTTAGAGAGTGTGGGTTAGAAGAAAATGAGGCAGGCTTTGAATTAGAATTAGCCTGGGCCAGTGTCTGATGCCTAATGTGTACTTGTTCTTGTAGAAGGATTTCTTCAAGAGGTATGGGGGGAACAAAGGGTAGATGGACAGGAAGAGTAAGAATGAAATAGGAAGAAAGAAAGAAGCTACATAAGTTAGCTTTTACTGTGTGACACAAATCCCCCCAAATTTGGGAGTTTAAATAAAGCCACAGCTATTTCATTAGTCCTCAAATCTAGAGCCTTCAAATTCTGGGCTGGGCTCAGCTGGATGATCCTGATGGTCTCACTTGGGCTCACTCAGGTACCTATATCCAGCTACCAGTCAGCTAGATGACTGTCTTCGGGGGATGGTGCAATAATGGTGACTGGGCATGTGCCTTTCACCATCTGGCAGACCAGCTCAGGCTTGTTTGCATGCTTACATGGTGGTTTGGGGTTCCAGGAGCAGAAAAGGAGAGCAAACTTTCATGCTCAAGCATTTTGTAAGATAGTGCGAATATCACATTTGCTAATGTCCCATTGGGCAAAGCAAGGGGCAAGGCTAGCCCACAGTCAAGGGGTGGAGAAAAAGACCACCTTTTGATAAGTAGAGCTGCAGCCACATTGCATATGAACAGGCATACTGGGCGAGGGAGGATTTGTGGCCAGTTTTGCAATCTACCACAGAAGAGAAAGGGCTAGAAATTTCTTATGCTGGCAAAGTTGGCAGACATAGCAGTATAGAGGTTGAGTATGAAGCTCTCACATTGAATTAAAAAATGATATTAATAAATCACCAAATTCCTATCTCCCATAGTTTATCTGCCAAATAGGGCCAGATAATAATGTAACTTCTTACACATTTCCAGTGGGAACAATGAAAACTTTATGGGCAAAAAGCTTCATTTTTTACTCCATGGATTGGACTAAAGAGCAGTTAAGTGTGTAGTACATCTCAAGTAGCAAATAAATTTGGAAACAAAAAAAAAACTTAATGCACCAACCTTAATTCGTAGCCCAAGAGTCAAATATACAACAAAAAGTTAGACGAAGGAAAAACTGACATGGTGGTTGTCTTAGGTACTTGGTGGGACCCATCCTACATGTACAATTGTTTGTTTCTTCCTCAGCTGTGTATTTTTTAGTATATTATTTTTCATTATTGAAAATACAATATCAAAATGTAGTTAAGTAGAGGAAAATGCTCAGCATCTGTTGCTACCCCGTGGAAAGAGAAGTTAAGAGTTAATTAGAAAAATATTGGGCATGGAAATTGAGGTTGTTTTAACATTGCAGTAATTATCTAAATTCAGTTTTCCTGGTGAAGTGTTTTCATACAAATGGAAGAAAGTTCAACTTGGTATGAATACAGCTTAATGAAAATCAAGCGTGTGGACTTTTTTTTGTATGTGAAAGAGTGAATTAATGCTCTGAGAAGTAATTCATTGGTATGTCCTTGCATATGCATTTGCTTTTAAGGTGGTGGTTATTTATTTACACCCTAAAGAAAGTCATGCCATTCTGAAACACATTTAGTTACACCATGTTGGGTGAAGAGCTGTAGTTGCTTCACCCAAAGGGTTGGGTCTGGTGATTAAGAAGTCATTTGAAGGTGGGTTTTTCACCATGTGATCTTTAATATTGTTCCCTTTTCTTCAGCTCTGGGCAGAAGTAACCAGCAACATTCTAACCCCTGGAATATGTTTGCCAAGTCTCAAGCTAGGTAAGGGGAGGGAAGGAATACATGGAGAGTGTAGGATGAAGGAGAGTAGAGGAAGGGAAGAGAGAAAGAGAAGACAGGAGAAAGGGGAGGAAAGAAAAGAAAGCACTTAGTGCTGCAGAAAAATAGCATGGTACCAACAAATGTAAGAGGTCCACCAGCTGCTGTTCCTTGCCTAGTTCATTCCACCTCAGCATGCAGCCTTACCAGTGACTAAGAGGTCATCTTTTTAGATGTTTCAGAAAGCAATTAAAAAAGCTCTCTCGGTCACTTCTACAATATAACAATGATCAATACCAGCATATTCTTCCTGCTGTTTAGTAAATCCCTTGGGTTATAGTTTAAACCACCTTTTAGACAGCATCTCTGCTCATGGTAGAGATGGAGAACATCTATTTGCCATCTTCTTTCTGTGAGTGATTTCTATAGTGGATATTATTCATAATCCATTACAACCTCCATCTGGATGTGCAATGTGGATTTCTCCCAGCTTGTTCACAGACTATATTTTTAATATGTTCCATTAGGTTTCTGCTCCATATCTCCACAGTCCTTTCTGGCCAGTCTCTGTTTTGCTCTTTATGCTTCAGCAGCATCAAACTGATTCTAAGTCATGCCCACTTAATGCCAGTCTTTGGCTCTATGTCTTGGTTTAGGCTGTTTCCTCTCTCTGGAATGCTCTTTCCCATTTCTTCACACAAAGGGGGTTATACATCATTTAGGAGGCAGCATAACTGTTATCTCCTTGGGGAAATTTTCCTAGATCCATTTCCCTACACTGAATTAGGTGCCCTTCCTCGGAGCTCTCATTATACCTGTGACAGAGCTCACAGCTGGTTCATATGGCACTTCCAGAAAGCCTGGCATTCTGGATTCAGGCTCTCATGGTTATCTTGGCCAAGTGCCCTTTTGCAGGGCACAATATGCACAATTATACAGAGTGGCCCTCTTTTTTGGTATATAGTACATATTCAGTAAATGTTTGTTGAATGAATTAGCTTTAGAGATTTCCAGAGCCATCTCACAACTTAACTCCTGAATTGTGGCATCCAGAACTGAACAAACCAGTCTGCCCAGATAAAGGTCCTGTTAGGCAGGGTCTCATCAGTAATGGGGCTACCACAAGGTTCTAGAACCACTCTTATTTGTTCCTCAGTGGCATACCTACCATTCTACAGTCAAGACTCTGCATATCCCCAACCATCTCCTATATATGCCCACAAGCCTAACCTTCACCATCATTTATATCTGTGCAATTTGCTTTTGCTACTAATGTGGAGAAGCTTCTCTTTGCCGATTTCTGTCCCCATTCCCAATTTCTCAAGGCCTCTCTGTCAATGTTATTGCCAGGAACTAGGAGTGTGACTTTGCTCCTCAATCTAGACCACTAATTAATCCTTAGGTTCTAAATGAAGTGCTGAGCCCTCCAGGATGCTGGATGCCACTGGGTTTGTTTTGTTTTGTTTTTGGTTCATCCTGGGACCAGCATTACATTACCCCAAGACGGTAGAAGCCCTCCTGGGGCTTCTGTTACCTGTGTATTTTGCTCATTGTTTTGTTTATTATCCCCAGGATGTGTGGGCCCTGTGGGGGACACCCAGGGCCTCTGAGCAGCCTATGAGTGCAGTTCTGATTCTTGTATGCAGCCTTTCTGAGAGCTTCCTCTGCACTGGAGAGAGCTCTAAGTACATACAGATTTAATTTCCTTCTCACCCAAACCACTTGTACAGTCAGCTTGTCTTTTTTTTTCTGGTCACATTGGTATTGCCCTGGGTTTTAGCCAGCTTGGTAAATAGAGGAAATTGAATGAATTTCCAGCCTCCATGATTTCATGGTTTGGGGAAGTCAGCAACTGTGGGAGGTTTCAGTTAATCCTAGCAATTGGTGAGTTTGTCATTCTTCTCTGAGAAGCTTCTCTGTTCCGTGCCATGTCTTACATAAGTAAATATGGTTCTTTTTTTGACTTGCCCTTTTCTTTCAATGATGCAAGAAGCTCAAACATTGGCAGTCACTATGTTTTGTTACTGGAATGCTGGTGCTGATCACATTCTGATTCTTGTTTAGTTTTTCTAGGAGATACAGGATGGTGGATGTGTGGTACCAATAGTGGAAAGGAGGCATCTGGAGGCTGAAGGATGTGCACTTCTTTAATTAAGTTTAGGCCTCTGTATCCATCACACATGTTCACATCATTACTTTTGACATTCTTTTTCACAACTTGCTCAAGTAAGTTCCTACTCCCTGGATGGGAAGCTTATTTCTTGGCTCTGACACCAGAAATCATTGGTCTTTCAATGGGGTCTTTCTAATTGGGTTAGAGCAGGGCCAGAGGAGATGGCATCCAGCTAAGCAAGTAGTGGTATTACCTCTCAGTTAGTCTCCCTCTGAGCTTGATTTAGGAGCTCTGTTTGGAGAATCTAAGTGGCCTGGACCTTGCTTTGTTCTGCTTTTCTTCGCTAGAAGAAATATATTTAATTGTATAAGTAATACATGAATATGTGTCTCTGTTCCATGGAGTAAAAATTGGGCTTCGTCCTTTTCCCCATGACACTTCTATCAGAAGGCTTGATGGGTTTCCTTCAAGGCTTTTTTTTTATGATTTCATGTTTGTCACCATGTAAATACACATACAAATATGTAGCTTTGCTTAACATATCCTTGTATATATTTTTTAAATTTTGATTTTTTCACTTGGCGTATATGTATTGACAATCTCTGTCAATACATATAAACTTTTTTTAAAGCATTGCATAATATTCCATAATGTGGATAGGCCATCATTTCTTCAACTACTCACCTACTGATGGATACTTAGGCTTTCCTCCTCACACATAGTTGCAGTGACTGTGTTTGTATATTTTTGTGAATATGCATCAATATTACTATAAAGACAATCTCTGGATCACAATTCTGGACCAAAAGGCATACACATTTAAAACTTCAAAACATAGCCAAACTATTCTCTCAAGGTTTACGTTTATACCAATAGTGTATGCAAGAGTTTGTTTTCCCCACATGCTCTCCACCTTTGGACATTATTAGGCTTTTTAAACTTATTCATCTAGTGGGCAAAACACTTCAGTGTTGCTTGCCCTCTTTTTCTACTTGAAAGGGTTCCAAAGGAGCAAAGAGAGGCTTGTATTATTTATTAATAAACTGGATTGCCAGAAACCATTGTGTGCTTTTTTTGTGGTTATCAATAAGGTTTTTGGAAGAGGCTATGTGCTTGAGTTGTGAAATTTCATAAAAAAATCTGTAGTAGAAAATCCTTATTCACACAAATATAAAGTGAAATTATTTCCGTATTCAAGTCACAATCAATTTATTTCTTTGTTTATTTTAATGTTTTTTAGTTGTTAATTCTACGTTCATTCCACGTTGAGCACTGAGACATGTGTTTGTAATTTGTTCATCCTAGGACAGGGCAACATGCTTGGCCTTCATTTTTGTCTTCTTTAAACATTGCTTAATTAAGTTTCTCTGACAAATTGGGCTTCAATTAAGAACTCCTTTTGTTTCCTCTTAAAGAACACATTGTGATCAATAGAAACTCACCATGACTCCTTATATCTTCTTTGAATTCATATTCTGGGTTCTTCCTTGAGCATTGAACTTCTGTCATAACAGTCTATTGGCTAAAGCCAGGTCAGTTGGTGCCAAAGATCACCCTATTGATTGTTTCTCCTTGCAAATCTATTTGTTTTGCTTTGTTTAATTAATTTATTTTTGTTGTATTTTTCCATTACCATTTGTCCCCCTTATATCCCCTTCCCCTGCAATCACCACACTGTTGCCATGTCTATGAGTCTTCTCCTTTTTTCTCAATCCCTCCACCCCCACCCCCTCCTTAGCTGTCATCTGCTCTCTATCTATGAGTCTGTCTCTATTTTGCTTGTTCAGTTTGTTCACTAGATTCCACATATGAGTGAAATCATATGATATTTGTCTTTCTCTGACTGGCTTATTTCACTTAGCATAATGTTCTCCAGGTCTATCCATGCTGTCACAAAGGGTAAATTTTTCTTCTTTTCTATGGCCAAGGAGTATTCCATTGTGTAAATGTCCCATAATTGTTTTATCCACTCACCTACTGATCAACACTTGGGCTGCTTCCATATCTTGGTGACTGTAAATAATGGTTGAAAATCACTAGATGTATATTTCACATGACAGGATACCATTGTATGAAGTGATTATCATCTTTAAGCTAATAGCTGTACCAGTGTTTTGGTTTTCAAGTCAAGCATGATGAAAGATACAAATCATGTTGTTAACAATGCTCTCTGCTGTGGGAGGGCACACTATTTCCTTTCCTCAGCATGCATATTTCTTGTTCCTCACTCTTGTCATTGCTAGTGCCCCTGCCTTAACTCTGAGCCAAACTTAACAACCAATAGAGGGTTATTTATTTAGTTCCTCTGTGGAGAATTTTGCCCTGGCTTTGGAAGCACAACAGACATAAATGACCCAATCCTTAAAATCAAGGAGTTTAGGTTCTATGGAAGTTAAATCATAAAAACATGAATATCTAACAAAGCATGGTCTCTATAAGGAACTACCCCTCCCCAGATCTGATCACTTCATTGTCCTGTGTCCCTATGATGCTGTTAATGAGGCCTGAGGCTGGGAAGTAATATAGTGCTACTAAAACATTAACAAAATCAGCCCCCAAACTAGCTTTGGCGTGTTTTCCAATTTATAATATGTTCCTTAAGAGCAGGGTTTGCACCCTCCATTACTTTTGTAACTCTGCTGCCAAGTTCAAGCCTTGGTATAAAGCGAGGAGGGGAGTGGTCTCTATGGCCTCTGCCCAATGGGCTGACTGTAGTACTGAAACATTACAGTGCCAACAAAGTCCACTTTTCATTGACCTATTTTTTTTCTTTTCTTTTTTCATTTTCAGATTTGTGCAGAGTGTTTCCATCTTTTCTTCTGAACTTCCTGTCAGGTGAGTGAGGCTATTTCTAAGTGATAATGTAGAAAAAAATGAACATTTGGTTGTTTCTTTTTTCCTTTCAAATTACCCTCCTTCAGTCTAAATCCCCATCCCTTCAACTGCTGTATTCTTTTTTTTGTTTTGTTTCAAACTCCTCACTCCCACCCACTTGGAGCCTTCTTTTCTTCAGACATTTTCTTTTCCTCGGGGATTCTATTGTTGTTGACCCACTTCCTCTCTGTAATCTATTTTTTTTTTTACAGAGGATTTTATTTATTTTATTTCTTAGAGGGGGAGAGAGAGAGAGGGAGAGAAACATCAATGTGTGGTTGCCTCTCACGTGCCCCCCACTGGGAACCTGGCCCACAAGCCAGGCAGGTGCCCTAGATTGGGAATCAAACTGGCAACCCTTTGATTCACAGGCCAGCACTCAACCACTGAGCCACACCAGCCAGGGCCATTTTTTTAAGTAACTTTCAATAATGGGTACAGATTTTGAAATTACATGGTGCAGTTATATTTGGGGAAGGAGAATGATCATTTACAAAGAACTTTTGGGGATTTTGTTTAACTATTTCCCCTTTCTTTTTCCCTGGACTGGCTTCCTTATTTCCAACAGCTCTTCTCCTGTTTTGAAACAGACCATTGAAGTGTTTTCTGTCTCTTAAAGTATTGTGTGCATGCAGCTTCCAAAGGCTCCTCCCAACCAGACTTTTGTTCCCAACTCCCTTCTATACAGAAATTCTGAAGCTACTACTGACCTATACTTCCTGTTTTCTTTGAGACTCAATAGTAGAGGTACCCTGGAGGGGTAGCTCAGTTGGTTAGAGCATTGTCCCAAAATGCAAAGGTTTCGGGTTTAATCCCCAGTTAGGGCATGTACAAGAAACAACCAATGAATGCATAAATACATGGAACAACAAATCAATGTCTGTCTGTCTCTCTCTTTGCCTTTCTCCCTCTCTCTTCCCCTTCTTTTCTCCCTGTAAAATTAATAAATAAAAAAATTTGAAAAAGATAGTGGTTATTTCTGGGACTTCACTGGTATAATAGAAATCATAACTAATGCAAATACTTATTAATTATAATTATAATTATCCTATTGTATAGATTATAAAAACATAGTTATTATAATACATGCTAATAAGTTATGGTTATAAACAATGTTAAAATACCTGTGCAGGGTCACACAGCTAGTAAATTTCCAAGCTAGGATTTGAAGCAGGAGTTGGCATGGCATGATGACAAAAGCAAGAAAGGGCACAGACATTGGTAGGTGGTTTGCTTTCCTTAGTACCTCACTTCCTCTCAAATGTAATCTCCTGATGATTTAAACCATGTACTTCTGCCCCATCCCTGCCCCCATCCCCCCAGTGCAGATCAACACCTTGAAGATGCTTTTAAGGAGAGTTTCTTATTTTTCTTCTCTACATATTGATAGAATTTTTGTGCAGCAACAGATTCTGGACCAAATCAATTAAAGTCTTTTTTGAGTGCCTGCCGTGGGTGGAGTTGCATGCTGTGGGAGTTAGGGTGAGGTGGACCAAGTCTATATAGGGGAGGTTATTGTGTTCTGGTGACTTGTTTTGTTTTTAGACCAAGATGAGTTTCATGGACCATGAAAAGAAAGTGTCTTTTAAGTTTTTTTTAAATCACTATTTATTTGGCCACACTAATGGCCAAATTAAGTAGCAGCTGTAAGCTATTACACACAGGAGAGGTATCTGTCTTGTTTATTATATCTTGAGTCTGTAGCATAGTACCTTTCATGTAATAGAACCTCAATAAATATTTGTAAAATAGATGAATGAATGCAGAAAATAATTCCAAAATCTACTTACATTTACCCCAGGAGTGTACTATAAAGTTGCCTTCTAATTATGCTTGTATTAAAAGCTAACAATTCTTGACTATAATAAGAACTTCATTATGTGTCCTTGTTTCATCTCTACAGGAACTTCATGAGTAGATCCATGTAGTACCTCCATTTATTCAGATGAAGGATTCAGGTCCAGAGAGGTTAAGGAACAGGCTAGGGTTACACTGTAAGTGGTGCAGCTTGGATCTGAAGGCAGGCATATGGCTCTACCATTTATGCTCTTGTAGCATATGCTACTATGCTTGTTTGTGTTGTTGGACATATTTACTATGAACTTTGGGAGAGGATCCTGAAGAGTAAGGGGAGAGAGG
>VMDR010037117.1:0-10318 GCA_007922815.1 Macrotus californicus | reverse complement strand
AAATGTCTATTATGAGTCCATGTAGATGATATGGATTTAGCAGTGATTTTTTCTTCAATTATAATCACTTACTGCCTTTTATAGAGAGATTTATGTCTTTGCAGCTCTCTGTGAAGACATATTGCTATAGCAACAATGGCTAATCTTAGATATAAGATACTGTCCACCAGTTAAACTGTTAGTGTCAGCTCTGTGCATTGAGCCACGCGTATTCTTATTAGGTGTGTGTGGCATGCACTTGAGGCTGCCTACTCTGTTGTCATCCTCACTAGCCTTTTTTCTTGCAATTAGGACCCTAATTTTTCTCAAATATTGGGTGGCCATGTGATTAGAGGAAGTTGGGGTTTCCCTTAGCCTTGAGGGGAGGTAAATCTTGAGTAGTCTAAATCAGACATCCTAATTATAACCCTTCTAGTGATTAATTTAGAGATGGATATGTGACACAGTTTGGGCCAATGAGAACTGAGGGAGAGTCTTGGGGAGTAGGGTGCTTCTGGGTAAAATTTATGTATAGAAGGAAACACTTTTGCCTTGATTGTTGTCATCTTTATATGGTGCCTGAAATTGCAGAAGCCATCTTCGGGCCTTGAGGAGGACCAGCCTCAGGGGACAAGCCAACACGCTTACATTGATAGACTGGACAGATAGAAAGGACCGATGTCCTGCTTGATGTCAGTGAATTACCAAGTAAACTTACCCTGGACCTACTCTACCTCTGGACCTCATTTTGTGATATAATAAAAGTCATTATTTAAGCCAATTTTACTTGGCCTTCCCCTATTTTCAATATGCTGATACAATGTAAAATCATGTAATTATAATTCTGATTTCTTTGCATTCTTTGATTGTAGTTGCCAGAATGAGCTCAAGTTTGAAAATTGCTCAGTAGGACCAGGCATAGTGTGGGCCTCTTCTCTTGTGGTTTCACTTGCCAATGGCTACTATTTTGACAACTGTAAGCATTTTAACTTATATTAACTAGTGACATTTCTTTATACTTTGAGTTAGTATTTTAGGTACAATCATGTAAATGTTAAATTATAAAATTATTAATCTATTAGATCCCATTAAAGTCCTATTTGCATTGCAGCTCCTTTTCCCTCTCGTAAGCTCTATGGGTACCATGGTTCTGGGGTGCAGTACACTTGAGAAGGCCAACCTGAATGGAGGATTACCTCAGTCAGTGCAAGGAATGCTGTAGCCTACTTGTTACATTAGCACAGCCATCTCCTATGAGCTGACATACTGTTTTTGTAATAAAAACGCTTCATTTAGATATCTTAAAATTAACTTTCCTCTGTTTGTAAAGGTCATGAGCACAGAATCATGCAATAGCAGCTGTAGATTAAGAAGACTGAACATATGTGAATTGAGATTAGTGTTGTGATAAATGAAACAAAAAATTAATTTGACATACTTCAGATATATTTAATTTTTCTGCTGGATGATTACAATAGATGTTAATAGATTCATGTAAATCACAGGCTTACAGTTTACAGGAGCCTTATAAAATAAATGCTGTTGGATAATGATCAAGTCTATAGGGATGTCTTACTACCTTCAGAAAATATTCCTCAATTAATTTCACTCCTGAATAAGTTGCTCCATTTTGGTTACCAGTCTTTTACACACTTTTACCATGTATAGTTACTGACAGAATAGTACCCCTCTTTGCTATGTGAATAACTCTTCTTTGAATGTTGTGGTTTCATCAAGAGATTAGTTGTCAGACCCATTAGGGACCAAACCATCAGAGGAAGGGATCTCAGTTAAGGCTGACACGGTGCAGTCAGGTATCTCTGTCAGTCATTTTGCAAAGCAAATGGTGCGTGAACTGAACAGAACAGTTGGGGCCTCTTCAGAGAGACCCTTAGAAAAGTCTCCATGTGAGGCCTGAGCCCTTGGGCATTGCTGTGCGGTTATTTCTTCTTCTCTTGGTAATAGACAGACTAATAGACTGTGGTCACTATTTTCAATCAAAGAAAAAAACCCCTACTCCTTTTTTTTTGGTAGACAGGCTCCTATATATCAACATTGAGAAGGAAAACAAGAAATATCTGCATATAACTTAAGAAATGCTTGTTTAATGCCTATTAATTTAGAACACCTGCCTGCCAGCACCTTTTAGTAGGTATGTTTAGTAGGTATGATTAGGAGAGAGATATTGGGAAGAAACTTGTTCTTTACTATTCCATATAAGGAAAAACAAATGTGGGACTGAAAGTTAATAGGGTTTTTCAATTTCTGCCCATAGACAAGGAATACCTTTCTCAGGACTCTGCCTACTTGCTGGGAAACTTTCCTCCAACTCAGTCCCTACAGAAACTCACCTTTCTGTAGAGATGAAACTCCTTTCCATTCTTCCTTTTAATTCCTAATTGAGCAGTATGAGCTTTGCATGATAAAATACTCTTTCCTTTAGACATAATGCTGGAAGCAATATGAATAATATTGAGATATTGTTTGGCATTGCATTTGATAGGAAATAAAAAGCATGTGAGGTCCTTTTATGAGTCTATATTCTGGCATCTTGAAATTTTCTCCCCTTTATGATATAAAGGATTAATGTATAGTTTATGCTGAGATTAGAGGCATCCCTGATTTTTGAGAATCCTATGACAGGACCTAAAAGTGGCATCAATGAGGCCCACAGCCCCAGACTAGTGTTGGATCACTAGCTCCTTTGTGAGGGCCAAGAGGTTTGTGTAGCTACAGGGGGGAGGCTGGACCCTATAAGCTTGACTGCTTTTATGCATTTACACAAAGTGAAATAATAAACTCTTTTTGAAAATTTTAGTGTGTCTCATGTGCATTAAAGAGTGCTAACAAAGCTGTGGGGTGTGTGTGTTTGTGTGTGTGAAAAATCCCAGGGCAGAACTGTGGTCACTTGGTCAGCCCATCTGTCCTCCACGAGAAACTTCCAGTGCTGAAAGCTGTCAAGGTCTGCATTTCACTTCAGTGAGGGAGGAGAAACTCCAGTGCAGTGACGCCACAGCCCCATCTAATTACATAATAGATCATGTTTATTTTCACATTTCAGAGCTTACATGTTTTACAAGATTTTCCGTCCATTTTCTTCCATATATGGTAAGCTGTTTGCATGAACAATAGACATAACTCAAGCACTTTAGCTACTATTAAGCGTATGATTGTTCAGTACACTTTAAAAATACATTCCTGCTGACCATACCTTACTTTCTGTTTTGTTCTGTAGCATACTTTCATTGTTAGTTCAAATGCCAGTTTTCCTGCCTGGTCAAGTTAGATTTAAAGTACAGGAGGGAGGATGGGTCTTCAGGGTGTTAAGATTTCTCTTTCGCCTTGGCTCCTTTGATCCTTTATTTACCTTGTATCTCTAGAGTGCACCACCTGATTTAATGACCACCATGAGGCCCATAGTCTCAGAGATAATGCAGGGACCCAGGGCTGTAGCTGAAAGAAGCAGCCAACACACCCAAATAGATAGATCTGCCTTGGTTAATGAAGATCACAGATGGAAATTTTTTTTTTTTCCTGTGGACATGCTGGGATTTTAGAACTGATGCTATTAATCAATCTAACCTAAAACAGAAACAGTTGCAAGTATGTAATATGGAGTATCAGAGGAATAGAAAACAAACCTTTAACTGACTCTGATTTTTTTTTTTTGAAGTTAGAAAATGTTGCCAGCCTGTTTCTGATGTAATTGAAAATGTTTAGAAGCTTTCCTGAAGAGTTGATTAATATATCGAAATCAAAAAAGGCAATTTTGAGTCTAATTTTGTTTGTTTACTGTGTAGTACAGGATTCTTGGCTTTGAAATTCTGCCATGCAGGGTGAAAAATGACTGTCAGTGTGAAACAAAACAGTCTATTGAAAAGAACATTGCGTCTAATAAGGAACAGCAGGTACCAGCCCGATGCATGATAGCTGGAATTACAGTCCTAATCAGTCTGATCGGTTCCCACGGGCCGAGGAGAGAGTCCAGATTTGGCGAAGGGTGGTGGTGGGAGTCTTTTGACCCACTCATCTCTTGGTGCAAGAAACGTAACTGGGGACTTGGTAGGGAGGCACTCTGGTCTAGGCTGGGATAACCAGGATAGTCTGGAACCTTGAGAAGTTGCACAGGCTGGAGCATTCTGACAGGGATAGAAGTGATATCATGAGGGAAAGGTTGGCATAGCTTCTGTAGGAGGGCCTGGATATTACTGTGCTTCAGGAGCGTTTCCTAGGGCTTCTTGATTTTTGAATGAACTGAAATAGGTATATTTGGGCTGAGTTATACTCAGCTTTCAGAGGAAGAGTCCAAAGTTCAAGGAAACTTGCTGTGCTAGAAAAAAAGTGAAATTTAACTGAGTTTCCACTTATTTTGTTAAAATATGCTTACTCAAAGAGAGAAAAATGCCTGCTTTTAGTGTGAATTTACATTTTCCTTTTTTTAGGAAAGTCCTAATTTCATATATTTTCCCCATTATTTTAATCATTGACATCTTCCAGAAACTTAGTATTTTAATACTACTATATCTACTAGACTGTCTTTCAAACCCAAAGCAACACAAAGCAACCTGTGATAGGACCACAGGTTTGGTTCAGGGTTCAGAAAATAAGGTCACTCTATGTAGAAGGAAGTTGAATTGGAAAAAAACCCCGACAACACAAAATCAACATAATTTCCCACCTCTGTAGGTAGATACTAAAGTGTTTGTGCCAGGTTGTCAAGCAGACTCTGCCTGAGTCTCCCCTGATAGATTGATTGGGAGCTCATAGCTCAGAAGGCATCTTAATTATTATTCAGCTTTGTGCCTTTAGCCAGACTTATTTCCTATGGCTTCACTCATGAGGAGCAACACAGAGTGTCCTCTTGTTTTGTTGTGATGCTCCTTCAGACGTGCAGGTGGTTATTTTAATCCCCCGAGTCTCTTTCTCAGGCCAGCCTCACCACGCCCTTGAATCATTTTGTTCCCAACACAGTTTTCACCATTGCAGGGCCCTTGACACTCTACTTTGGGTGTGGTTTGCCTTGTCTAGCTGCTGCGGAATGGAACTGGATTCCCCCTTCCTTTTCCAAGTCTCTGATAATACAGTTCAGCATCATTTTAGTTTATTTGACAGCCACATCTTAATGTTGGTTCAGACTGCGCTTGTGGTCAGTTGATGCCACTTGGCCTTTTTAAGTACACAACTGTTTTCTCCCCATTTCCCCTGCCATATACCTGGGCATTTGATTCTTAAAATTGGCATATGGTACTTTACTTTTATATTTAATATATACAGTTTTGAATTCTGATCTGCCATTCAAATCTGTCAAATTCTTGTAAAATCTTGATTTTTCATCTAATGTATTGGTTTTGCTGTCAGGTGCAACTTTTAAGTAGGTTTTCCATGTTTCATAAGTGTTATCACAGTAGTGTTAAAAAAAGAAAGTATGCATCCCTGACTGGTGTGGCTCAGTGGGTTGAGCGTAGTCCTGCAAACCAAAAGGTTGCTGGTTCGATTCCGTTCAGGGCGCATGCCTGGGTTGCAAGCCAGGTCCCAGGTTGGGAGATTGTGAGAGGCAATTGATAGATGTTTCTCTTGTACATCGAGGTTTCCCTTTCTTCCTTCTTCCTTTCCCCTCCCTCTAAACAAATATAAATAAATAAAATCTTAAAAAAAAAAGCCTGCAGTTTGTAGTGAGACAGATCTTGGTTTTTAATTCCAGCTTTGTGTACCTACCATCTGATGTTGGCATGCTATTTAAACTCCCCAAGCCCAGTCTGCTTATAATAAAAATGAAGATAATAATAATTTCTCCCTTTTAGGTTTGTTGTGAGCATTCACAATAATGTAAGTGCCTATTGCACAGTAGGGGATGGTGATGATAATGATGATGATATTAATATTAATAAATGTTTTATTGACATGGACTCAGAATAAATTCTCTTATTTTCTTTCTCCTTATCCGGGTCAGAGTTAATATTTTGGATGGGGCCAAGGATGGAGCCATGTAACCTCTAGAGACCATTCTCCAGGTTGACATACATTAGATAAATATTTTTAAGCGATAAATATTTATTGAGCACAACTATGTTTTAGTACTATTCTAGTGATTTGGGTCATAGTAGTAAAACAGATAACAGAGTCTCTGCCCTTACACAGTGGACATTCAAGTGTGCAGGGCTACTGCATAACACAGGGATAACATTCACATGGAATTTGTAGGCTCTGCAAGAGGAGACATAAATACAGACAGAGACAGAGAGACAGACCCACAGACATATACACATATGCATCTCATAGTGCATATAATACAGTGTCAGATCGTGGTAAGCTAGAATATATAATATCAGATATTATATGATATTGGATAGTGACAAGGACTATATAAAAAAACAACAAGGTGCTCAGAGTATGATGGGGGCAAATGCTGTCTTATATAAGATGGTTAGGGAAGATCTCTCTAAGGAGGTAACACTGTGGAGAGTCCTGATGACTTATGCAACTCTCTGAAGGGAAAGGTTATAGTCGGAAGGATATTGATTTATAAATTGAAGCATTTTGGGGATGAATGGTCAGCCAGGCATTTATTCCCTTTAAAACACTGTCTTATCCATCAAGTCCCAAGAATAAGAGACTTTGTAAATATGCTTGCCTTAATTAATATAAATCACAGATGGATCTGAATTTGTTTGGGAGCTGTGGGGAGGCACGGGATTTGTATTCCCTTGTCCATAACAAGGCTTTGCTATAGCTGGTGTTTCCCCCTGAGCAAATGTGCAACTTCATGGAGTATAAAGCAAAAGGGACCCTATCAGGTAGCCGTAGTGTCTAAATCAAGCTTGGTGACCCATGGGGTAATAGGAGCCTCCAGGTTGCTGTCATAGCCTTCGCTGTGTGTATGCTATTGCCACTTTCACCAGTCCTTACACCCATTAAAAAAAGAGTGAATCTGCCCTGGTTCCTAGTGATCACCACTTCCTTTTCTAAGGGTGCACAAATTGTCCATCTAATCACTTGAGAATATTACCATGTTGCAAAATCAAGCTTGTTGATTTGTGGATCATGGAATATATTTTTTCCCATGTTGAAAAATTGGAATACTGTTTTTCCAGCTTTATTGTTGTAGTACCTTTTCTATTCTGTATGATCCCTTAAAGATTACTGACAGTAACTCTTAGATTGTATCTGCAAAATCTCTCCATACTCTGGCGTATAATTTGTTTAGGCCTGGAGACTTGAATTCATTTAAAACACTGAGATGGTCTCCTGCTATCACCTAACTTATCTCATACTTCAGTTCCCTCTAAACTATATTTATTCAACCCTTCTGAGCTTAAAGATCATTCTCCTTGATATAGAAGATAGAAATACAACAGAAGTTGAGATATATTATTTTCTTTCTGTTATTTGTTCATATCAGAACAAATATTAATACCATCTGCCCCAAGCAGTGAACATGCTTTTCAGGTTCATCTTTTTCACTTTGATCGGAGCTGATAAGGTATGTGTGTGTGTGTGTGTGTGTTTCTGAGTTTGTGGATGAAAGGCTTAAGCATATTTCACTACAGTGCTTTACGGTATGAACCCTCCTATCATGTCCTTTCAGTTCAATACGCGCACATTTTCTCGTTTTCACATGCAGTCATGAGTCAGGGCTCTGGGACCACATAGTCCAAAGGCAGATGCTGGCTGTTCCATTTTTTTTTATAGCACTGACATCACGGACAGGTTAGTTACCCTCTCCGAACCCAAATTGCCTCATCTGTAAAATGGAGATAATAATGCTTGCTTCCTGGAATTTGAGAGTAAGTGCTTTAATACGCATAAAGGGCTTGGATTAGTGTCTGGCATGTAGTAAGTACTTATCACCACCACCACCATCACCACCACCATCATTTCTAATTTATTCATTTTTCAAACGTATTTTGAAAGTCTGACCTCATCAGAGATCTTCCAGGTCAGCCACAATTTGTCTTGGTTAGGGCACATTCAGTCCAATTGTTTGTATCTTGTATGTATCTGTGTTTATCTAGTCCTAAATAGTGAGAATTGATTTAAATAATGATGACATGAGGCTTGCAAAGATCATGAATCAACAAAGAAAGATGAAATTACATTTAGTGTGCTCATGGCTACAGCAAAGTAAATGGATGTATTTTAATAAAGACTCTCATTTGAGTCTGGTTTGAAATACAAAAAGGGCTTACTTTTTAATGAGAGAACCCAGGTAACCAGTATACCCCTTTCCAAGTCTTCTGGCTTAGTTTGAATGCTAACGGAAAATTTCTCTGGGTTCTAGATGAGGCCCAACAAATCTATAACACCTCAAGGGGATCCTAAAATATTGTTTCACAATGGTATGAAAAGGTAAACTTGTAATCATCAAGGGAAGCCTGAGCCTATCATATCTTTATACCATATTAGGGCTGTTGGTGGAACCAGTGATAGAATTTGATTGGTTGCTGCGTGGAGGACTTCTCCATCCTTCTGCCTTTATGCTTTTATGATGGATTTCTTTTGGCATAACAATGATCACATTTATGGCTTTCTCTGATTGGAGACAGAACTAAACTGACTTAACTCAGACCTTTCTTGGAGCTCTCCTTTCTATAGGATACTGACACATTGAAAATTTACAGAAGCGGCCACTGCCTGGGTGGGGAAAGCCCTACAGCAGTGTAGTGATGCCTGCCCGTGATTGGTGGGTAAATCTAACTGAGAAGCAGTATTAGCATGTCCATTTGTGCCCAAGCTTCAAGTCAGATTCTCAAATCAGTTTCATCAAAAATAATGCAGCTGATGTTTTGATCTCTATTTTTCTGTCTCCTGTGTCTTGATTTTTAAGGAGAGAAAGGGATATTATTTATTGACCCCTCAAATTTCAAATGATGCAAATAATAAGAGTGAAGGTAAGCAATATTTATTAGCTTTTTTTCTTATAATCAAGACAGTTTTTAGGCCACCTGTGCAAAAATGACCTTACTGACTTCCTCCTGGGAAAACCTGCCCTTATTTCTACCTTTCATCAGAGTTAAATAAACAAACCTAGAAACCCATGATGAAAAAGGAGCTATTGTTAGCACCTACACATAGGGAAAAGCTAGATTAGGTAATTGGAAAATGACTTTCAGGGGTAGGATGGAAGGGTTAAAAAAATAGGTCAAAGAGTATCCTGTCCTGGGAAAAAGGTAAAGTTTCAGCAGGATCAAGAGCAAAAATCATATGAATACACAGAAACTAAGATTGTAAATTTCTTAAAATTGTTTTCTTGTACAACAATCCATGCAGTGCCTAGATACATTTTTGGTCCCCTTCCTCCCCCCCTTAAAAAGTGCATACCAGGCTTAATCTTTGCCAAGCTAGAGAGAGCTGAAGAGTAGATTGGAGGGTGGAAAGAAAGTAAAAGGCAACCTGGATGTACAGGAGATGGGATACAAAGAACTCAAGAAGTGGGACCAGGTTTGAAAAACTGGTTAATGAGTATGATATGAACAGATTGACCAGAGGAGAAGACCCTGGATGTGCTACATAGGACCTTCCAGGAGTGGAAGGAGATGAACAGGGAAAATTAGGGTTCTGAAAGTGAAGAGCCAGGGAGAACTCTGGTGAACTACGTTAATGCCAGGAAAGCCTGAAGATAGTGAGTATTTTTGGGGGATTGGGTGGGAGATTGGTTTTCCCAGGGAGATACCAGAGTTGAATCTAAATCCAAAATGAAATATTTATTGATCAGTTGCTACATGCATGTCACTGTTCTGGGAACTGGTGAAAGCATGATGAGCCAACATGATTTAATTCTTGCTCTCATGAGGCTTACAGTCTCATGAGTCTAGTGGGAGGGAGAGACAATTGAAAAGAGAAAGTTGCAAGTGCTTCACGGTACAGGGTGCCATGGCAACACAGAGGCTGTACCTGACCCTGTAGCTGCTCCAGAGGAAGTTCCATCTAAACTGAGACCTGAAGGATGCATCACAGTGAGTCAATCAAGGAAGAGCATTGAGGGCCGTGTGAATAGGACATGGCAAGGCCTGGTGAATGGGCAAGAAAGAGCTTCAGAATCAGGCATTCAGAAACCAGCAAGTGGGTCAATACCATACCCTGGGCACTTTTCACAGGCAGTCACTTTGCAGAAAAAATAAAAGTCGGCCTTGACAAGGTCACCAGGTAGAGAATGTCCCTTGGTGTCTGTTCCTTGGGGTGTAAGAGATAGAGCAATAAAAAGTGGCAGTGAGGGGGTCTCCAGGTGAGTGGAGTGGGCGTTGTGAGATTCTCTGGATGCTGAGGCATTGGCAGAGGGAAAGCATGCTGCTAAGTCTAGAAGGAAAGAAAAAAGCTGCATAGTAAAGTGAACCTTGTGGAT
>VMDR010037116.1:0-10321 GCA_007922815.1 Macrotus californicus | reverse complement strand
AACCAAAGTGGGAATGTAATTTCACAGAAGACAATTTTTCAACCAAAGTTCATAGTATTTTCAAAATCAATTTTAGAAGAATTTTTGAAACAAATACCAATTACAATTTAGGAACAACTAACAAGGGCAGTGTAGATTGACGACAAGAACCTACAATAATGAGCTTTTAAGTAATTCTCACACCTAAATGAACAGATAAAAGTTTAAGCCTGATTTTATCACGACAGTAAACATAGAGAGGTTCCTTTTCATAAAACATAAGCTCATCGTTACATAGCCACAAAGAAGCTATAATTCTATTCCAGGATCCCAAAGACCTCAGTCAGTTTGGAACTTAATCTCTACATCTGAGGACTGCTGCCTAAACAAGCAAGAGTGAGGCAGACTGGCAGAGAGAGGCCAGGCAGAAGCTGGCTTATTCCGGCTCCAGCTGCCACCCTGGAACCATGAAGACGCAGCCCCAGTGGCCCCTCCGGGAGAAGCTGAAGGCAGCTCAGGGCGGTTAGCGAAGTCCCTGAACAACTCGAAGCTCCAGCAGGCCAGGGCCGTTGCCCAACCCTGGGGAAAGCATACCTTTCACCCGTCCTCCTCCGCTCCCAGTCCGCCCCTCACGTACTCAGCCCCTGCGGAGAAGGCTCTGCAGTTTCGTAAACCCAAGGCAGGCCTGAAAGGAAACTGGAACCCGGAACCGGAGGAGGGCTGGAGGGGCCAGAGCGATGGGGGAAACCAATACGCGTCAGGGAGGCCGGATAAACCGCAGGGGTCGCCTCACTGGGGCAGGTGCAGCCTTAACTGCGGGTGGGGCAGACGAAACAACCTGAGGCAGTGCGGCCTTAACTTCAGAAACCCTGGAGACCCCAACGCACCCAAAGGCAGCAGAGAGGATGCAGCGGTTCGGGACGTCGGGGCCACAGCAGGGCTAGGGCACCAAGTCAGAACCTCCAGCCGGGTCCGGAGGCCTGAGCGGCGGCAGGAAACTCAAACGCCGAAAAGTGAAGAGATCCCACCACCTAGGAGACGTTGAGGGCAGCACAGGCAGAGGAAAGCCTGAGAAGCTGCAGCAGATGACAGGAGCACCAGTCACGTGACCGGAGGCATGTGACCACCCGGAAAACGGAAGCCGGGAGAGTCCAAAACTGCCGGCCGAGGGACGGTGGCTTAGGAGAGCGTTAATACGATCCAAGGCCTGGAGCCCTGTGACCCGGTGACTTACAGCCCCCTCACGCAGAGGTCCGGAGCTCTAGCCCGGACTGGCCTGTCCAGAGGAAGGGTAAAGTGCAACGGGCACCTGGGAGCCCCGAAACCCAGCGGCCGTCCCGGTACGGAAGTACCCGCTGGAGGCACAGAGCCAGGCCGAAACTCGTTTTGTCTTAACCGGCATTCTTTTGAAAAGTTGAATTCAGTGCTTCTAAATAGATTGACTTTCATTAGTATTTAAGAGCTCAGTGAAGCAGGCGTTCTTACCCGTTTCATGACGTGGGTCATAAAACTTATCTTGCCCTCCAGTTGCAGCTTTAGCAAACAATGTATGTTCCATGCAATATTTGCTATATATATATAATATATAGTTTATATGTATATGAACTAGATATACTATATAGTTTATCTATATAATTTATATATATATATATATAGTTTAAAATTCATATTTAACAGGGCACCCAGTATTTTAATCTGACAGTCAGCTACCCTCTTTAAGATGAGTTATATACTACACTGCAGCTAGTGGTCAGGTGTATATAACAGCGTATTTTTTTGTTATAAGCACTGAAAGAAATGTGTAAGTATAACCAATACATTTCTACTAAAAATGTTCAATTTAAGGTTTAAAACAGTCAAAACCAATATTACACATTGATTATTAATATTTATAATAATATTATATAAGATTGC
This sequence comes from Macrotus californicus, assembly GCA_007922815.1. NCBI lineage: Eukaryota > Metazoa > Chordata > Mammalia > Chiroptera > Phyllostomidae > Macrotus > Macrotus californicus. The sequence continues at coordinate 8,428 of VMDR010037116.1, read as the reverse complement.
ATTGTTTCTATTGCTGCTATAACAAATTACTACAAATTTCCTGGCTTAAACCAACGTAAATCATCTTAACATGGTCTTCACTGGGCTGTTTGGCAGGGCTGAGTTCCTGGCGGAGGCTCTGGAGGAGAATCTATGTTCTTGCTTTCTCCAGTTTTTAGAGGCTGCCTGCATTCCTTGACTTACAACCTACTTCCTCCATCTTCAAAAGTCAGTAACGTGTTATCTTTCTATGCATACAGCTGGGAAGGGTTCTCTGATTTTATGGGCTCATATGATTAGAGTGGGCCCACCTGGATAATCCTAACTCTCCCCTTCTCAAGGTTTTCACTTTAATTACATCTGCAACCTTAGTTCCCTTTTGCCATGTAGGTTAACATGTTTACAAGTTCCAGAGCTTAGGACACAGGCATCTTGCTTGTCACAAATATAGAGGGAAATATAACCACTAATTTAACGTAAGTGGTTGAGTAAAAATATCTATGTTATAGTTCTAAAGTAAAATTTTGAAACAACTCTACCAAATACTACAAAATATTGACTTTTTGAAATGAGTAATAGATTCATAGATATTCCTTATATTGTTCTGCTAATTTGAATTTTTCTTTTAATAAAATTGATGCTATGAGTTGAGTCCATTTATATGTGAAACTCTAGCCTAAATTAATGGACTTGCTTACTGGAAAATATTTGGAATTAGAATCAAACTGGAATGAGAATGAAAAAAAGATTGCAGATACTAACCTTAATAATAGCTTAGTAAAATAACTCATTGTAACAAATCTATTGGTCACAAAACTCTTCTCTTTTACTATGATATTTTAAACTTGATACATGTTTCAGAGGTCCTAGGAGAGGGGAAGGTACTCCCTCAGGGGTCTTTGAAACTGGGATTTGGGGGTTATTGCAATGACTAGAGTGCTGCTGGCATTTGGTGCTCAGGGAGTAGGAATTGTAAATTTTGGGTAGGGACACTACCACAGTACCACACATAGACATTTTTCAGCCGAAAATGTCAGTACTGATCCTGTGGAGAAAGTGGGTGGATGATTGTCCTTACCTGATTAATTTGCCATTCCAAATATGAAGACAGGTTATACACTATGGTGGGAACATGACCTTACTACTACAGAATGATATCCTTAGGGAGCATCCAAACAGAAAATTAGGTCTTGCTGAAAAAATATAAGTATCTACCCAAATGTTAAAAGTGCACACTCCATAACCAAGTAATCAGATTTCTAGGAATCTCTGCTGCAAAAATCAATGTACAAGGGTTTTCAATGTAATATTTTTATAATAGCAAAACAAAAATAGAAAACAACCTATATTTGTTGTCTCAGGCTGCCATAACAAAATACCGTAGACCAGGTGGTAAACAACAGAAATTTATTTCTTGTAGCTCTAGAGGGAGGCTGAAAATCTGAGATCAAAGTGCTGGCCATTTCAGTTCATGGTGAGGGCTCTCTTCCTGGCTTGCTGATGGCCACCCTCTCCCTGTGTTACATGGTGGAGAGAAAGAAAGTTCACCAGAGAACTCTGTCCTGTTTCTTCTTATAAGGACACTAATTCTATTGGATTAAGACTCCACCCCTATGACTTCACTTAACCTTAATTACTTCTATAAAAGTCTCATCTCCAAATGCAGTTATAGTGGGCATTAGGGCTTCATATGGATTTTGAGGGAACATAAACATTCAGTCTATATAGCACAATCCAAATTTAGTCCATTAGCAGAGGAATGGAGAAAATACAATATATCAGGCATTGAGGTATGCAACTGTTTAAAAAGAAATTATATAGAACTTTGAGCTCTGAAGCAAGCTCAGATAACATGTACATAATATTTCTTTTGTTCAAATGGATATTTATATATGTATATGTACATAACAAAATTCTATAATGACAAACATCAAAGAGCTTTTAAACAATGGGTAACTGAAGGGAGTGAGTTGTGATGTGCTGACTTTTGATTCTTTAAACACTTCTGTGTAATTGCATGCATTTTAATCAGCATGTATTACTTTTGACTGTAAAAATTGAAGACAGGATTCACAAGTAAGGTCATTTGGGCATGAAGTTTTCTTTGCGGGAAGCTTTTTTTTATTTTTTTACTAAATTTCAATGTCTTTAATAGATATAAGGATATTTAGGCTATTTTTAAGTGAACTTTGATAGTTTACTTCCAAGGAATTTATCCATTTCAGCTAAATTGTCTAATTTATTATGATAAAGTTGTTCCTAATAGTCTCTATTATTCATGTGATATCTATAGAATTAGTACTGGCGTTACCTTTCTCATTCCTAATATAGTGATGTGCTGTTAATGATATTTCTGTCAACAATGGAACACATGTACCACAGTTTCCCCTAAGATTATAATGGAGCTGAAAGATTCCTACCATCTAGTGATGTCATAGCTATCATGTCATAGTGCAACACATCACTCAGGTGTTTGTGGTGATATTGGTGTAAACAAACCTACTGTGCTGCCAGTGATATAAAAGTATAGCTATACCATCTAGATTTGTGTAATTAAACTTTGTGATGTTCACACAATGAGAAAATCATCTAAGGCACATTTCTCAAAACATATCCCCATCATTATGTGGTACATGACTGTATTGGTAATTAGTAGTGTGTTCTCTTTTTCTGATCCATTTCTCTACAGGTTTATCAATTTTCTTGATCTCGAGGAACCAGCTTTCAGTTTCATTGATTTTTTTGCTCCATTTGATTTCTGTTTTCTATTTCATTAATTTTCACTCTGATCTTTATTATTTTCTTTATAACATTTTATAAAACCCAGAATGCATTGTTATCGTTTTTGCTTAAACAGTCTTTTAATGAGAATTAAGTAATGTATTCTCATAGTTATCATTTCCAGTGTTGTTTATTACTTTGTGTATAGCCAGATTTGGGGACTTGGTTGTCATTTTCCTTCCGCCTGAAGGACTTCACTTAACATTTCTCGTGGTTCAGATCTGCTGGTAAGAAAATCACTTTAATTAATTCTGCATGACATAAATATAAAGTGTGATAATCCTCAGCCTTAAGTTTGGGTATGAATTTAGCATACATTTCTAGCCACAAAGCTGACTGGTACTGAAATGATGTTTTAAGAAACGTAAATAGATTTTCTTTCTTCTTCTCTAGCTTCATCTTAGCCTCTCAGCTCATCTGGACTGTGCCTCTGGGCTAAGTTGACAACATGAGCAGCAACAACTTGGATGGGAATGACGACTTTGATGAGCAGTTGCGAATTCAAGAATTGTATGGGGACACCAAGGATGGAGACACCCAGAAGGATCCCCGTAGAGAAAGTGATGCTTTGGGGCAGCAACCAGATGACACCCCCTATGAGTGGGACTTGGAGAAGAAGGCTTGGTTCCCCAAGATCACTGAAGATTTCATTGCTATATATCAAGCCAATTATGGCTTTTCTAATGGTGGTACATCTAGCTCCACTGCAAATGTACAAGATGTTAGTGTTAGGCCTGCAGAGAAACCTCCGCAAAGAAAAATCCCTGAATCCACTGACCTCCAAAAAAGGGAAGAAAAGAGAAAGGCTGAATCAGGATGGTTTCATGTTGAAGAAGACAGAAATACAAATGTATATGTGTCTGGTTTGCCTCTAGACATTACAGTAGATGAATTTATACAGCTCATGTCCAAGTTTGGCATTATTATGAGAGATTCTCAAACAGAAGAATTTAAGGTCAAGCTTTACAAAGATAATGAAGGAAATCTTAAAGGAGATGGGCTTTGCTGTTATTTGAGGAGGGAATCTGTGGATCTTGCACTGAAACTTTTGGATGAAGATGAAATCAGAGGCTACAAATTACATGTTGAGGTAGCAAAGTTTCAACTGAAGGGGGAATATGATGCCTCTAAGAAGAAGAAGAAGTGCAAGGACTATAAGAAAAAGCTGTTTCTGCAACAAAAGCAGTTGGATTGGAGACCTGAAAGAAGAAATGGGCCAACCCAAATGCGCCATGAGCGAGTTGTCATCATCAAAAATATGTTTCATCCTATGGATTTTGAGGATGACCCATTGGTGCTAAATGAGATCAGAGAAGATCTTCAAGTAGAGTGTTCAAAGTTTGGACAAATTAGGAAGCTCCTTCTCTTTGATAGACACCCAGATGGTGTGGCCTCTGTGTCCTTCAGGAATCCAGAGGAAGCTAATTATTGTATTCAAACCCTCAATGGACGGTGGTTTGGTGGCCGTCAAATCACGGCCCAAGTGTGGGATGGAACTACAGATTATCAGGTAGAGGAGTCCACAAGAGAAAGGGAGGAAAGGCTGAAAGGATGGGAGGCTTTCCTTAATGCCCCTGAGGCCAATAAAGGTCTTTGGTGTTCAAATTCCACCTGTATTTCAGAAGAGGCAGAGCCTTCCAGAGCAAGGCATTTTTCAGAGCACCCTAGCACATCTAAAAGGAATGCTCAAGAAGCTGAAACTGAAATGGAATTTAAAGAACCTATAGATGAAAAGAAGTTTGTAAAAACAGAAGATGGGGGAGAATTTGAAGAAGATGCCAAAGAAAATGGACCCAAAAAAGAGGCTGAAGAAGGCTGCCCCAAAAGAGAGTTTGAAGACAGTAGTCCTAAAAAAGAGTCTACAGTGAATTGCCCTGGAAGAGAATCCAAAAAGAAGCAATACAAAAATGATTTTGAAGAGAATGCCCTCGAAAAGGAGTCTGAAGAAGATGTCCCCAACAAGGAGTATGAAGAAGGTATTGGCTCCCAAAAGAAGTCTGAAGAAGATGAGTTGGAAAGAGAATCTGAAGAAGATTGCTTTCAAAAGCTGTTTAAAGATGGCTCTGAAAAAGAATTTGAAGAAAATGGCCTCAAAAAAGCATTTAATGAGAGTGGGTCTGTCAAGGAGTTTAATGAAAATGTTCTTGAAAAAGAGTTAGAAGAAAATGACTCTAAAATATCAGAATTTGAAGATGAAAGCTCTGAAAAAGTGTTTGATGAAGGCTCCGAGAGAGAGTTTGATGAAGAATCAGATGAGAAGAAAGGAGAAGAAGATGAATATAAAAAAGTTTGTGATGATGAGTCTGATGAAAAAGAGGATGAAGAAAATGCAGGTGAAAGGGGGCTTGAAGATGCTGATATAAAAGAAGAAGATGATCCAGATGAAAAGATGTTTGAATATTCAGGTGAAAAAGAAGATGAAGTAGATGCAAAAGAGGATAAAGAAGCTACAGATGAAAACATGTTCAAAGATGACAATTCCAACGAGAAGTTGTCTGATAATTCTGGCAAGAAAGGGACTGTAAGTGGTTTGGGGAATGTTCGGGAAGAAGGGGCCCTGCATAGGCACCAGCTTTATTCTCAGTAGTAATGATGATCATGATGATGTTTAATCCCTTAAATTTGCTTTTGAGAGAAATTCCTCCATGTACATTTTGCCAGTGCTCCAGGGAAATTACTAGTAGTGTTACATGAGCATGTGCATAGCAGTAAGGTATCATCAGATTAATGCATTGATGTTTTCATTGTTATGTGTATTTAATGACTTTACTTAATAGTATAATGCAAGTAAACTGGATACTCGTCCTTTGTCAGATTTGTAAAATGCATGAAGAATATTTTTAAGTAATCTGATTGAAGTTTGTGATATTAAAAATGAAAATAAGTTGTTAATATGCAAAAGAAAAAATAAAAAGAAACCTAAATAAATTAGGCAGACCATCTGCCTCTCAATAGCATAGCCCAAGATTGCCAAGTACTATTCCCTACCACACACTGCTAGTACAGAATTCTGCCAAGCAATCTATTTCCTTTATCACTGTATACTAAGCAATATATCATTTGAATAATTTCTTTCAGTTTTGGTTTAGGGTTAAATTTTCATTGGGAATACACTGCTACCTGTAGGGGGCAGTCGTAACATACCTAAACATTCAAAATAGGAGAACCTACCTGAAATAGAACACTAAAGATCTGTGGATAAACTGCCATCCACAAAAGATAATCCTTTTGCTTGGATTAGTGTCACTTTCCAGGGAGGTCCCCAGGGGACTGAGAGACGGTTCATCAGTCAGCCAAATGAAGAGAAATAGAGTGGACCTTGGGCTGGGGTTGTTAAAATCAGGCTACAGGACTCATTTGAAGCCATTATTGTAAAAACATGCCCAGGCTTTCCCAAGAGAATCAAGAGAGCCTCCAGAAACATTTCTCCAGCCCGTCTATGTGGAAGCAATATCTGCCTCTGCCTAGGGCTGAGGGATATAATGCAAACATTCACCAAACCACGAGAAAAGAAGAGGGCAGCAAATCTGTGTGTGATATCAAGGTAAGACAATCTCTTCAATACATGATCCTTTCTTGACAAGGAAAGGGTTTATCCAGAAAGAATATAAAACCATAAGCAAGCTTCAGTGTCATTGCTCGCTTTATCTTATTGATGTTATATCAAAATTGTTTTCAAATCAACCCCAAGAGAAACACTAGAATCTGGATGATGATAACCTGATCTGTCCGGTTTCTCCAATCTAAACAACTTCCCTTTACCAAGACAAATGACTATTTATGTTTTGTTTGTTTCATAAGATAATGTTTTAAAAAGCAGAAAACTTTGACAAATTTTTGTGACTCGTACTATTAACCATTGAATGTTTTTCTCTGATATAAAGATTATAACTTATATAGCAATGAAAGAAAAATTACAGACTGTTTCTATAAAACTTGCTAGAGAAAAAATTAATATACTAATGAAAGAACATTAGGGAGCAAAGGGGTGTTTTCCCTAAAATCATTGTTTCCTAAAGTGAATTTCCTAAGCATAAATTTCTACCACTAGTTCACATTTCCCCAAAGAGTGACAATTTTCCTACTTAGTGTTGTGTATCTTTGTAGAAAGTACAGTTTAAGTCTATAAATCCTCTTAACTATTAATAGAATATCTCTTAAAAGGTTATTTGGTGTGGTGGAGGATGGGCATGTGTTAATGTCTACCAAGTAATAAGTATAGCTCAGAATTAAATGCTGCAAAATTATTCAATAGCAAACCTGTCCAAATACTTTAACACTAAAAAATGTATCTGTCCCTGTCCCATGGCTCATATCTTGATAAGAATCATTCATTTGCAAACTTTATTTAATCCTCTGGATCTACCCTTTCCCCCAATGTTATTTTAATTTTCATAGGGAGAATAAAGGGGTTTTATAATCATGAGGAAGACTTCTGTAGAAAATGTAGTCACCTGTGCTTTTGAGCTTTCAGACATCTGAGAACAAGTAACACATGAATCTCCACACCCCCTGTTATCACCTAAGCATGAGGTCTTTGGGAAACTAGAATGAAATGGGATGTCATGGCCAGAAATCCTTAATGGGCATTTGGATGTAGGCAAAACATGCAAAGATTTCTAAATAGTAGAATTTGGAGGCTGCTCTGAGGAAACAGCAACAACAACATACATATGTTGTGAGTGTGTGCTTGTGTATTTATAAAGTATGTGCACACATATAAGTTCAAAGATCTGTCTTGAGGGATATGCTTAAATTGAATCATAGGCAAACAGAAAAATATTTAAGAATCAGCAGTATGCCTTCCCACAGCATCCTAGAACCAATTACTGCTGGCACTGAGCAATACAAGCTGCCATCCTGACCTCATTAACAGGTTTCAACCTGTAGAGCATGAGGTGCAAACAGTCAGGGGTGATCCAATTAGGATGCTGCTGGCTTCTCCACTCAGTTTTGACTTTAAAAAAATCTAACATTGTAACTGAGTACAGATGCACATAAAGGTGAGCATGTCCCTCTTGTAGCAAATACAAACTTGGCAGAACTCTTTTGATTCTACAAATATCATTGAGTCCTTATTATCTGCAAAATCTTGGCCTAAGGTTTGAGAAAGAGAAAGATATGCTCCTCCCTCTCTATAGACTTAGAATATATTGGGAAAGACAAACATATTGACATTATCATCAATCCATTATACTATTGGCATGACTCATGTAAATAATTGAAGATGTCTATGTAATTACATTCTTTCAATCAGTAAGGCAATAAGAAATCAGGGATGAAATATCAATATAAAGTAAAATAACTGAAAAAGACCCAATAAAAGAGTAAAAGAGGTTAAAACTTAAGGTGGACGTGAATATCTAGGAATATAGAAAACTAGACAGGGAGAATATGGGCTAAGATGCATCTAGATATCCAGGCTCCAATGATAAGACCCTCCAAAAATCTTCAACCTCAGCCTAACACCTAATACAAAAATGAAACTAAAAAAGGTTGCAAACTTACATGCACAACTATATGGAACACTATAAAACTTTTAGAAAATGTCTAAATGTCTTTATTTTTGGTTTGGTTTTGTTTTTCTGTGGCTGCACTGTTTTTCTTTCTTTTGTTTATTTTACTACGGAAAACTACTATCGTAAACAAAAGGAGAGAGAATGGTACG
>VMDR010037115.1:0-10321 GCA_007922815.1 Macrotus californicus | reverse complement strand
AGGCAAACGAATATATTTTAGGGCAATTGTCACTGTGTGTATTTGGCATTAATGATGCCTAGAAAATAATTAATACTTTTGTTGCTTTGGTTGAGTTATTTGTGTCAAAATTTCCCATGAATTTTAACTTAAATTTGAATCCATATATGTTGTTTAAAATGTCCTTTGAGAAAATGAGCACAGTGTACATAAAAGATAATTCTATTTATGGCAATGGATCCCTAACAATAGCTTGAGATGCACTCCCATTTAACCCTAAACAGCTGTGTCCAAAGTTCCTACTGTATGCATTTTAATTAAGAAAATAAAACAATAGAGAATAGAAAAACTGTAAGTGATATGATAGCAGCCATACAATGTGAAATTAAACTCTCAGTCCTAAAGGTGTTAATAAAGAGTTCAAGTTTTAGGGTACAGTATACGGAACATCTGTTGTTTTACCCCCTTGGTATCTCTATTTCCCATTTCTGGTAAAATATGACCTGGTATTCTAAAAAAAAAAAAATGCTTTCCTTTTTGAGAACCATTCCTCAGCCCATGCAATCTAAATAGGCTTGACTCACACACCAAACTCGTCTAGAGCTTTGCTTGTACAACACAGAAGTGGCCATTTAATTTAAACCTAAATAATTTAAAATTTAAAATTTAGTTCCTCAGTTGCATCAGGTATATTTCCAGTGATCAATAGCCACACACCTAATTTGTGGCCACCATACTGGGCAGTGTGGCTTAGAGAACATTTCCATCATCACAAGGGCTCTTGAATTGTGATGTGGGGTACAGGCAACTTCGTAAATCCCATATGCCTGGCCACGGTGAGGAGTCCAGGAAAGAACACATGACCCCGTCGGTGTAGAGCCAGGCCCAGGACTTTGTAAATTGTGGGGCGGAAGAAGCTCTCACATTCGGCTCTATTGGAATAAGAGAGGCTGTGAGACCAAAGCTACCGCAGTTTCTACAGGAGACAGCTGGCTGTGTATGGAGAGTGTCTGGAGGAGAAGGAGCCCACCAATGGAGGGAAACCTGATCATGCGACAGTTTGACGCCAGAAGCCAAGCATGCCCAACGACTACTGCAGGTTTTTAAATGACAAAAGCCAATGATTTTTGGAGCTGTTCTGTTGTTTAGACATATAACTTAAGGAACATGGACTGAGATACATAAGCAAAGGTGAGTTACCTGAAAAGCAGTGTGGTTGTCTCTTTGATGCCACCATAAAGACTCCAAGTCACATCAAGGATGTGAAGAAAGACTTTGAGTCAAACTTTGTCATTCAAAGACAAGAGTGATATGTAATCAGTAGGTAAATATATACTATCGAAATGTAGTAAAAATAAGTTGCGTGTGTAGATTGATGTGGTTTATTTTCTGAAAAGCTGTTAGCAAATAAGAGGGAATGTGCTGCTATAATTGACAGACTCTTAGAATCCATGGATACGATATATGTTTCTGTTAATATATCAAATTTAGGGAAGACAATAAATTTTTTCCAATGTTCGTCAGCTCATACAGTCCCCAGATTTGGTTTCTAGATACTTGGGTTTTATACGATCATTTCTTAAACTGCTTGAAGTGGTTGGTGCTTGGTTTGGGTATAGCCTACTTCCAACTAATACTCATACAATCCTTTAATACTTAATAGCACTGCTTATGGTGATATAGAAAGAAACTTATGTAACTTATTACTAAAATTTTGGCCCATCACAGCTAATTTTATATTTCTTTTCTTTTGTTTCTTACCCTCAATTTTCTAGCTACTGTCAACTGCTTGGTAGGTAAAAAACATTGGTGAAAAAGAACTGGAATGAATAGTTGAATAAAATATAAAGACCAAGCATGTTAACATTAAATAAAAATACTTCAATTTCAGTGCGGGCCTTTTCAACGTTTTATACATTTTTTTTTTTTTAATAACATCTCTAATACAGCTAGGAGAGCCTGCCCCAAGCTGAGTTCTCCATTTTCTCTCTGATGGCCCCAGAGTCAATTTGTTTACATACGCTTTCATTTCATTTTCATAAAACATGGTTAAGAAGAGTGAAAATGCCAACAAAATCGATGTGTTTCTAAAAATGGCAAGGGATGGGGTGGGGTCTCTGGACAGTTTTCTAACACAGTTTGCAAAATCATGTTTTTTCTTATATCACATTCCTTAAATAGACGAGCCAGGAGATAGCCTGGTTAGAAGAAGACAGCCCATTTTCAGAACGGCTCCCTCAAGGATCATCAGTGGTAGATGTTCACAAAACACTCTGAGTCAACATGCTGACAGTGATCAGGGAAAAAGAGACAAACTCCGCTAGCATTTGGGCTGTGTACAAAGAACCATCGCATCCCAGACTTAGGGAATGATGTATGATGCACCTGGAAAAGTGCCTTCAGTTTGGATAAACTCAATTCCAGAAATACGTGGAAGGTTGGAGAGAGTTAAGATGAAAAAAATAAACAATGACGTGAGTAAGAAGGTAAAGTTAGAATGGGGCTTGGGAGGAAGAATGAAAGCAACCAAAGAAGTACATTTTAAGATTTGACGTAAGAGCCAGCAAATATTTTAAAATAGCAAATATTATAGAGATACAGGAATTATTTGAATGGTAAAAGACGACAGGAAAAGAAGCAAAACTGAGAAAGCCCCCGACCTGGCTGTGTATAGGAGAAAATGAAAACAACAAGAAAATAGTAACTTTTGGCATATGCTCTTATGGGAGTCCATAGGAAGCTTTAACTCATTGCAAACTTCATACTGAAGGCTAAGACAGCCCTGGGTGCTGGAAGAAGATGATTTTAGGAATGGGTTGAAAACTATATGTGCTTTTTTACTCAGTATTTCTAGAAATCTATTATAACGTGAAAATCCAAATTTTGTTGTACAAGGGCATATTCCTTGCCATGAAGCAAACTTTTAAAGAGTAAATAAACTGTGTGATTACAGTTTGCCCTGGGGTCTCTGACTATATACCATAGGAGAGAAAACTGTTTTTTTATCTGCAGGTTTCCCAAGACAATTCAATTAAAAATAATTTAAAAATCTGAAATCTTGCCTACCAGGGTTAATAACTGCAGAGGTGTCCAACAGATATTCAATCACAAAAATTTAAATGCTCTTTTCATTAAGCCTCTTGTGTCTTTTTCCACAGCTAAACCAAGATAATTGTCTGGGGCTAATTTCTGAGGCTATTTAATAACGCCCCCTGCTAGACTTCTTGTGTAAGCTCAGCAAGAGGAAGCATCCAGAGTAATAGAAAAATACTTGTGCTCATTTTACAGCTGAAATTCATACTTTTCTTTACAAAAGAGATCCTGCTGTTTGAGTTTGGCAACTGCCATGCCAACTGCATTGGGGAAGATTGGATTAGGAGGCAAAGCTGACTATGCAGTAAAGTCCTCACTCTCCAGCAGGATTTTTATGTAAATTCCATTACAGTTCATACTTCTGCAGATAATGAAATGGATACAAAACACTTCAAGGTTTCTAAGTCAGCAAAATAATGAACAGGATAACCTGTATATGCCTTTAATACATTTTTGACATTCGGGCACTCATAAAAATGGGCTTTGTATTTCTTCTTTTGCATAAGTTTTCTTTTTTAATGCTGCATTCTACCAGCTGATAGCTCTACAGGTTATTGTTACGGTGTGAACGTGAACTACAGAGAGTTCACCACCCTTCAGAGTTCAGTTAGTGGTGAGTTTTGCATTATATTCCCTTAAGAAAATATGGACTTCCCTTCCACTCCCCAAAATGCCATTCCTTCAACTTTAAAAAAGAAGCACACATACCTTATAGGCTAAGGGTAGTGCCAAAGGGATATGCTTTTATAATTAACTAACCACAAGATTAAAATTATGTAGATTGATCTCCAATTATTCTTTTTTATAATTTACGATGACATGTATGGGTTAAAGTATATTTTCAAAAGGCTAGCCTCTAGAGACAATATGTTTTTAGATTTCCAAATGGATCTTTCTTAGAAATAGTCAATGACTATAACAGAAACAGTCAAGAAAAATACTCTGTGGCACAATGTATAAAGTGCACTCTATACTTTCTTTCTGCTATTGTCATTTTAATTCCACATACTATCTTGTGCTTGAAGGTGGAATTCCCATTAGAGTGTCAGTGGAGAATCCAGGAATGAGGTAAAGGAAACTCAAGACTTTGTCAAAAGTTACAAAATTCTCCAAGTGAAGAAGGAATGGGAACAAAGTGTGCATTTCAAATATAAAATATTCTGGTGATCCATTATCTCATTAGATGGTTGAATTTTTCAGGAAAGTATGCTCATTTTTATTCTGGATGACTAATACATATGCAATATTCCCTTAGGTATATTTAATAATTTCTGTCAAAATAGGCAGCCTATTGACATTTCTTTACATTGCCAAACCAAACAAGATTAGTCATATAAACCTAGGCTCACTGGTAGATGAATTTTGATGGGAAAATGCCAAACATGATGCATGACCTTTGACTTGCCATTGGCCTTGTGGGAGCTATCTGGTGCCTGTCTCCAAAGGAGAGAATCCCAGCCTTGCGTTCGTGTGTGAAGTCATATCTATGACTGGTTCATGACTTACATTCTAGAATACTTCATTCTCGTGGAGACCTCAAATGCACTCAAGTGTGCTAGAAGCAAGCACTCCAGGACTTTGTTTTGGGAAGTTCTGATAACTTAGAGAAATAACCAGATGGAAAAAATGAAGACCAACCTGTGCTAAATATAGGCAGAAGACTCATGTGTTATAATAATATCGAGCACTTACTCAGGCTTGTATTGATTGCTTTACATGCAATACCCTATGTAAGCTTCATACAATCTTATGAAGTAGGTCTATTACTGTCCCCACGTCACAGATGAGAAGTCTGAGAGTCAAAACTGTTTTTCCGAAGACCAAACACTATGTAGTAGAGTTGGATTTGAAACTATATTCAGCATCTTCAATTTTCCCTATCATAACCACCACCAACAACAAGAGTAATTAATCTTCTATATATTGATATAAATTGATATATATACCGATTTTTATTGATATAATACACATATTATATTAGTTTTAGGTATACAACATAATGATTTGATATTTGCATATTATGTTAAATGATCATCCCAATAAATCTAGTTAACATCTGTCACCATACATAGCTATAAAATTTTTATTCTTGTAATGAGAAGTTTTAAGATCTATTATCTTAGCAACTTTCAACACAGCATTATTAACTATAGCCACCATGCTGTACATTATATCTCCATGACATTTATTTTATAACCAGAAGTGTGTACCTTTTGACCCCTTTCACCTATTTTGCCTACTCTTCCGCTCCCTACATTGATTTTTGTGGCCTTCTCTTTTCATGCTGCTTTTTATGGTGTCTAATCTAGGTCCAAGATTCTGATTTTGTTATTATTGGTGGCAGTGTGCAGCTCTTTGTATGACAAATCACAGTTGCTTATCCTGGTTTAATATTCCTCTAAAAGATCTTCAAAAATGTTAACCGTCCTGGGAAAAGATAGATTTCTTACTTTGATATTCCTCAGTTCATCATTCCTCAGATAGAGATTCCATATGATTCTGACAGTAACAAAATATAGTTTCTGGGAATATAATTATGTTTTTAATGACAATAATAATAGCCAATGAATGGGCACCCACTCATGCCAGGCCTTGTGCCAGGTGCTTTGGGTATAGGAACTCATTCAGCACTCACAACACGGGAAGTAAGGAGTATCGTAAACATCTAATAAATAACGAAATGGAGCTCCAATAACCTGAGAAACTTGCTTAAGGTTATGCAAAGTTTATAGCAGAACTGATCCAATGCAGATCTTTCTGCTTCTAGGGACTCTCCTCTTTCCTTCACCACACCGCCTGCCATACCCAGGAATGCGGACTGTTTTAAACTACTTTCATTAGGGCTAGAAATAAACCTTTTAAAATCTGACTAACCGTTAGAGATGAAGAGTGAAGGCAATTAGTGTTAGATACAGTAGCATAAATGTCTTTCTTTCTTTTTCCTTGCATCTTTCTTCTGTCTTTTTCATTTGAAATGGTATTACCCATATCACATACCCTGAGCAATTTGATGCTGTGGGGTTTTGGATGTCCTGGCAGAGGTTGCCCTAAGTGAAAGAAGAAACAGTGCATCCCTAACTTTAGCACTGCCACGCTTACAGGTGCCTGGGGGAACAGGATGCCCTGCCTTCTTTGATCTGTCTGGCTTTAAAACCTCAGCTATTAACTGTAACACCTGGTTATACATGGACAGTGGGTCTAAAAACTCTGCTTCCTTCGACTTCTGTTCCTCACTATGTTCTATGCTCTTGGCCTCATGAAGAGACAATGAAAGGAAAAGCAGGGGAATAAGAGACACTTTCCCCAGCACTTGGCCGTTTGACGTGTATGCGCATCTATATTGGTCTCTGTCTCCTCCTTTGGAAGGTGAGCTTGTGGGGAGCACCGAGCATTCAGGTTACATTAAATGCTTGGCACGCTCTTACTCAACGCTTAACATAATCATTCTCATATCCATCCAAGAGAAAAGCCTTCTTTTCTTATGTCCAGCCAACTGAAAAGATTCACAAGGATGATCTTCAAAGGTTGAAAGGCAACCTTAAGCACAAGAATTTACAAGATGCACACACACACAGAGAAAAAATATTCAACTTGTTGCTCTTTCTCTTGTTTAGAGCTAATGTCTGGATAAAATGTTGTTCAAAGCTGGTACATATTGTATCACTTCAAGAATATATGTCTGTCTCTTTAGAATTAAAAAAAGAAAAAAGAAAACCCATCTGTTTGTGAGCAAATCTGTACTTTTGAGTGGCCCACTTGCTTGAAAGTTTATAGTACTTATTTTACCAAAGGAAAGATTTTACTAAATTAGCTTCCTCTAGAAAATAAATCTGGATATGATCAGGAGGAGCCAAAGTAAGAAGCAATCAAATCCAAAAATAATATTACTAACAGCTTAAGTCGCTTAACTTTATGTAAATTTACTGAGCAGGAAAAAAAATGAGAGCAGAAAAAGAAAGACTGAACAAAGCAGGTTAAGAATGGGGAGGAGAGAATTCTTGCATCAAAGAAAAAGAAACAAAAGAAATTATAAGCTATTCTTTCGCTGGAAAGAAATTATTAAGACTTACACATAGGATACACTGAGTAGAAGCAACTGTAAAAGAAAAAGAAAACATGCCCAAACCTATACTTGGATCAAGGTAGAGGAGCTACCGGCCACAATTATATAAAGCTGTCTCAAGGGATTGTCACGGGGTTACTTCTGAAACGGACGAATGTCAAGTATGCAGCATGCTTCTCGGAATTTTCCTCCTCCATCAGTGAGTCAGAACATTTCAGAACACAGCAAGTGCCCTCGTCACTAACTTCTCATACTGGATTAGAGTGTCCCAAATGTTCTTTATCTCCTTTAGAGTTTATGCCTGACTTTTGTTTAATTGTGCATAAAAATGTATCAGAAACAGTGTAGAGTTTTTACTCTACTGTAATTTTTTTTTAAATTGCTAGGTGAAAATTATTGCTCAGATATCAGGCAGACACAAAGATATTTTCCCCTCCAAATTACAAAAATGTGTTTCTGGCAAAATTATTGGTAGTTACTTTAAAACAAAGAAATATTATAATGCATTTATTCTTAAGACGTTTGATACTACAGAGCCCCTCGCTTTACCTAAGAATGAGTTCACCACTTATCCCTGATTGTCGGAGACAACACCAATTCATGTCTCTGGCTCCAGCACAATTATTAATAGCGTTCCTTTTACTCTCAAAGATATCCAGTTTAGACAAAAGTTGTATAGTTACCTCTACCTAATATCTCAGCAGCATGGCAAAAAAAAAAAAAAAAAGACCTGAGGCTTTTGAGGTAAGCGCAATGGGGTCTTTGCATATTTCCATCATTTGCTTATCATGTAAATGTGGGCGATTATTTATCCACTCTGAGACCAATTTTGTCATCAGCAGCACATGGATGACAATAGCTCATAGAGTTGTTGGGATAACATGAATGCAGGGGTATTATGTCTGAGTACATACAAAATGGGGGTACTAATATCACCTTATAAGATTGTTATGCCATTTACTAAAGTTGATGAATTTATGCACAGTGCTCAGCATGTGGTAGATACACAAAAAACTGAGTTTTCATCACACTCATCATTCTCATTCACCATTAGCGGCTGTTTGTGAATATTAGAGTTAATTCCTTCTTTCCTTCTTTCCTTCCCACCTCATCTTTTCTGGTACTTACTGATGTCACATCCATGTAATTTTGCCTCGTACACATAACACTCAGGAGCTGTGAGCACTGATAGTCTTTTTTGAACCCTAACTGGATGGCATTTGATCTAGTTACTGGGGAAAACACATTGGTTGGTTTGGTTTGAGAACAACTGCCTCAGAGTGCATCTACAAATCCCCTCAGTGCGGGTGTTTGGGCTCTGACTATTGAATAGGTGGGGGTGGTCCCAGACTCTCCCCTCCTGGGGTGTCTGCTTCTTAAAAAATCAAGTGGTTTCCATTTTACTTCATTATATATCTGTTTTTGTTTTGAATTTTCAAATGCTTTAAGAATCTGCCACCAAGGTAAATTGGTGCTCTGGTGAGATGGGATGCTCTTGGGCTCATCTTCCTCCTGACACACTTCCGCTTGCTCTCAGGTTACATAAACAACTTCAGTTTGAGAAAGAGCAGAGAGGTTCCCCAGTTAGATATAGCTGGCTTAGAGGCAAGTTCTGCACTGTATATACTTTGTGACTCTCGGAATGTTACTTAATGCCTCTGAACTCAGTCTTCTGGTCTTAAAAATGGAGATTCTATAAAAGCCACCAAATTGTCTTGTAATTAGTGTGATAATGTTTGTAAGGTCACTGTGTCACACATTAGGAATTCAATCTATGTCGGTTATTTTGCATATTGCATTAGTTAAAATGGTTAGTGATATCTAGTCAGGTCACATTAATAAGGACAGGTTTGAATTTATTTCTGTTGGAACACAGAGCCCCAAAACACGTAACACAGATGACATCTGGCTTACCATATAAAAATGTGGGGGTGACACAACATGGAATCTCATGCAACTGTCCAGGTTCTGTCTTTCAGATTCTTATAGTGACCTGACCTGGAGTGGTTATAGCTTATTAATGACCTTATGTGACTGGCATACATGAGTTTTGCCATAGAGGAACCACGTTGTTGAGATCTCTTTGGCCTTTAGAAAGAGCATTAATAAAGTGAAAGCACACGTAATATTCTGGGGCACAGGATTCAATCAGCCAAAGACTTCATTTTTTACTTGGCTGACACTCGGGTGTCCTTCAGGATCCCACTGAGATGTTAACTTCTTTTGGGAAATATTCCTAAAAGACACGGCGCTTTTCTCTTTCACGGTTCTTATTTACAAACCACAGAAAATTCATGTTCATTCTCTACCTGCTCCTGTAACCTTTGAATCTCTGGAGTAGCAATTCTCAGAGTGAAATAAGCAAGCCCCTCAAGACCTCTGAGAAACTTTTGGGGGGATTTGCAAAGTCAAATCAGTTTTCAAAACAATATTAACACGTTATTTGTCTTTTTCACTCTGTTGACATTTGCATGGATGATGGAAAGCATTGGCGTAGAAACTGTTCTGCCTTGAGTGAAGGCACTGGCAGTGAACTGTATTCTAGTATTGTAGTCATTGTGTTCATAATCACCTCTTGCAAAAAAGCAAAAACAAAAACAATACAAAACAAAGAATGAGCAAAAATAACACCTTGATTTCAATTAAGAGTGTGCTTTAAAAAACAATGGAAATTAGTATTCGTTTTATAAAATCCAAATCCCTGAATATTACATGTCTTTAATATTCTGTGTGACAAAATGGGATGTAATTAAAAAGCACTTCCACTGTGTACTAAAGTATGATTGTTTTGAAGAAAAGCACTTGTGAGATAAATGTTTGATTTGCAGGCTGAAATAGCTGCTCTTTTCATGGAATACCATTTTTACTTTAAAAGGCAATTGACAGACAAGCTGTGCTTACTCAGACTTGGGTATTTCACAGATACTTTTCAAAAGATGAATAAAAGCAAGCAAGTCACTTCAAGGAAAACAACCAGTGGTATTTATTGACAATGGAAAGATTCAAACATTCAAGCAAAATTACCATCTGAAGAATAATTTGTATCTGTTCCTGTGAGCTTGACAACTTCCTAATAAGTAGAAACTTTTCTGATAAGTTTGGTGGTAATATTAACAATGACAACTTTAAAAAATGTGCATAATTCAGTGAAACAGTATTTTCCAAATGATCAGTGCATCATGTTAC
>VMDR010037114.1:0-10317 GCA_007922815.1 Macrotus californicus | reverse complement strand
AAGAGCCAGTGCAAGAGGAAGATGGGAGGGTGGGTGGGTAGGAGTGAGTCAGGGAAAGAAGGAAGAAAGGAAGGAAAAAAGGGAGGGAGGAAGGAAATAGGAATTTACATTTTGCAAGAGACTTGAAGACATATCATCCAGTTACCATAGTTTGTGGATTTTATTTTGATCCCGATTCAAAGAAACCAACATAAAACAATAGGGAATTTGAACACTAGTTTATGGAATTAAATATTTTACATTAATTTATGAACAATTATAATGATATTTTGATAATACCTTCAAAAAGAGTCCTTTTTAAGGGAAATATACTGATATAATTACAGAAATAGAATATCTGGAATTTGCTGTCAGTAATGCAGGAAGAAACGAGTGAGTGTGCTAGAAGTAGCCGTAGTTGGTAACTGTTGCGGCTGGCCAATGAAGACAGGGAGATTGTGTTATACAATTCTGTCTATTCTGTCTACTTTTGTGTGCTCTTAAAACTCCCATTCTGGAACAGGATGATGGAGAGGACAGGTCACCTAGGACAATGGCAGCTGAATATTGTTCATATTGTGATAACGACTGTTCTCCTTTAAAACAGACTTGAAATACAGTGTATTCTCAGAGAGATAAGCCATCAAGATCATTTATCAAAGCTTTTACTTTTTGGTTTTCTCATCTCTAGGTTTGTATTTGCTACTTTCAAACATGTCGTAATGTTTATGCTTTGAAGCCAAAATACATGTGTCTTCAGCTGTCCTTCATTCAGGTATAGTGATCCTCGTGCATTCCTGAAACAACTGCTGGTATGATCAAAGTAGCTGATATAAAATAATGTCTGTATTTTACTCATACTTAAAAAAGTGGTTGGTGCTGGCTGGTGTAGTCCAATGTGTTTGCAGTGTTGTTCTGTAACCGAAAGGGTACAGGTTCAATTCCCGGTCGGTGCACATACCTAGGTGGTGGGTTTGTCCCTGGTGCTGGTACAGATCCCCGGTCTGGGTGTGTGTGGAGGTGACCAATTCATGCTTCTCTTGCATTGATGTTTCTCTCTCTCTCCCTTCCTCTTTCTCTCTAATAAAGCAAATAAAAATGTCCTCTGTGAGGATAGTGATTGTAGACTTACTCATCAAGTAAAAAAAAGTTGACTTTTTTATTTCTAGCCTGGCCCACCTTGCTCTCCCTACATCCATCTATTTCTTATTTTCTTTGTGCCCCCACTTCCACCCCACTGCCCTGCTACACACCTTCCCTTGATGTCGTGTCTTCATAATGTTGGCAATGGGCTGTCTGAAGCCATCCGTTCTTTATCACATGACTCAGCTAAGTGCAATGGTCAGCATCGATACAACTTTCTCATGCAAGGTACATTAGACTTTGTACTTTGATGTAGTAGTTTGTGCCCTTGTATCCACTGCATTATTGTTTGTTGGAGGAGGCAATCCATCTGTCCTGTCAGGGTGATGTGATGAAACCAGCCTGAGGTGCTCCTAGATAGAAAGTTCCCTGGCTTTTACCATTTAAGTACCTTTCCCCCACCATTTTCTACCCTCTGTAAAGAACTTGAGGCTTTAAGTATTAGATTTGCAAGAACACTAAAACTTTTTCTGGTGTTCTCTTTCAAACACCGATAAAGAATCCCGACTCTTGTTATACCATGAACCTTTTGGCAGATTCTTGACACCTTGCTCTGTGTTTGCAGTGAGAACAGGAGGGTGCCGGGCAGATCCGCCCTGAGACCCGATCAGCCCTTCCATGCCTTTTACACGTCACCTTCCCAAACACCCAAAGATATGTAAACTTTATTTTCACCCTTCATTTTTAAAAGATTTTTATTTTTAAAAGTTGATCTTTTCTCTTCTTAGAAAAATAGAGGCCATTCAAGTTCAAGTGTCCAAACAGTTATGAACTTTGTATTCATGGGCTGCCAGTTGCTGGCTGTGTAACTTTAAACAAGTTACTTAATTTCCCTTTGCTTTGTCATCTGGAAAATGGGAGTAATTTAGTATCTGATCCTTTGTGTTGTTGTGAGAATCAATTAATCAACACAGATACTTATCGATCACCTACTATGTGCCCAGGCACTGCTCTAGGTGCGTGGGATACACTTCCTTCCTATAGTCTCAAACTTAGCAAATAAGTTGGAAACCTGGAGCCATCCTGATTCCTTCCAAATTGATTACCAACATCTATTAATTTTACATCTTATATGTTTCTTAACTCTCTCTTCTCCTTTTCAGACAGCTTTGAAATATATAAGTGTATTAAGGCTGGGCTGGCAGGGGGAGTATTGGGGGATAAATGGAGACAACCATACTTGAACAACAGTAAAAAAATGTGAAAAAAATGAGTATATTAAGTTCCATACTTCAGTTTCTTAACCTGAAATAACCTTCTGTTTTCTCTGCCGCCCCTTCTCCAACTCTATCTGCCACACTCCTGCCAGAGAAAATTTTTCCTAAAATTATAGAGCTAAAGTTATAGGTCTGAAATTGCTGATGGGACTCCCTATCAGTTAATTATTGCTGAATAACAGCTCTCCCCATGACTTAGCGACTTACAGCAACTATGATATGTTATGTGTCAGGATTCTGGGGGTGGACCTGGCTCCCTGGTGTGACTGTATTTGGCCAGAGGATCACCTGGGCTGGAGGGTCCAAGGTGGTCTCACTCACGTGTCTAATGATTAGTATTGGCTTTCAGCTGTGGCGTCTCATCTCTCGACTCCATGGCCTCCCTCGTCTTCCGCTAGGTTAGATCGGCTACTTTTCAGGGGCCTCAGGGGCAGCATTCCCAGAGGAATGAGGGAGAAGCTGGGATGTCGTCTAAGGCCTAGGCTCTATAATGTGCACATTTTTCGCTCTGCTATATTGTGTTGGTCAAAGCAAGTCACAGCCAGCATAGACTTAAGTGGTGGAAAAATAGGTCTTACCTCTTATGGGATCAGCTGCAAAGACTTTATGACCGTATTTATTTACTACTGGCTCTTGATTACCTTGAGGATAAATTCCAAACACCTCACCTCAGCATGGCGCACGAAGCCTTTGTAAGTCTGGGCGGATTGCTCGGCCCATATCCTGGCTTCAGCCACGCGGAACTGACCCTGCTGTCACATCTCCATGCTCTTGCACACGCTGTGCCTCGCATACTATGGCTTTGTGTAGAGGTGTCGTACTGCATTTACATGTGACTTTTCAGTTACTTATGTTGGTTTCAAGTTCTTCATTTTAACTCTGTGATAAGTATTTCTGAGCACAAATCTTTGTGTGCCTCTCTACAGCCTCAGACAAAAATGTCTTAAAACTAGAATTACTTGCTAAGTCAAAGATATGGGCTTTTTAAAAGGTTTTTGATACTTAACACCAAGCTGGTTTTCAGAAAGTTTCTAGTTCATGCCATGAGCAGCAGGCCGAGGCCCGGCTCACTAGAAAGGAAACAAGAGGGTCCTAAGACCTCCATATCAAAGACTCATTCGTATTTCT
Source organism: Macrotus californicus (assembly GCA_007922815.1). Classification (NCBI taxonomy): domain Eukaryota; kingdom Metazoa; phylum Chordata; class Mammalia; order Chiroptera; family Phyllostomidae; genus Macrotus; species Macrotus californicus. Next base: position 6,850 of record VMDR010037114.1, on the reverse strand, counting down.
TTACTGCTAACTCACCTCCTCATATTTATTAAAGGCACTTTTACTACCTTAATCAGCTTGTTGTGTATTTTATAAGCAAGTTTAAATGCTAACAGTCTAAAAATAGAAGTACACTCTCAAATAAGTTCAAAGTCATTTGTTAACCTGGGAAAGAGAAACCATACATACTTTCTTTTGACCCAAAATACTTGCATTCTTGAGAATAATTACCATAAAGGGTTATTGGCGTTCAGGTGTTATAAAAAGGGGGTAGAAATTTGAAAAGGGGTAAAGAGTGGAAAGGGGAAAGAAAAGACTCAAATTTAATAAGTTGGCAGCATATAGTTTAAACAAATAAGAATTTTTCCTCAAGTTTACTACATAGGGATCTGCCTGATTTTTAGCCACTAAGAATGAGAGTATGAAGTCAAAATACAAGGTCAAAATATCTAAAAACACGCTGTTAATGGTTATTACAGTTTTATGACATGAAGCAAAGGGATCCAGTGGGGTCTCCCTTAGTACAATCTTACGTTTTATATTCTGTTTGTTATATTTGTTTCAGAATCTCACTTGTCAGGGGCCTTCCACATCCTTGTGAAAGAACCTTACTGTGGCCCTGGCTGATGTGGCTCAGTGGACTGAGCATCAGCCTGCGAACCAAAGTCTATGGGTTTGATGCCAGGTCAGGGCACGTGCCAAGGTTGCGTGCGCCAGTCTCTGTTTCTTTCTCTCTTCCTCCCTCCGTTCCCCTCTCTAAAAATAAATAAACACAATGTTTTTTTTGAAAACGAACCTTATTTTGGAAATCGGAAAATGTAAGTTCTTTGGCAGTGTTATTGGGTTTGTACCATTTATTTAAATCTTTGATGGTTATGAATGATGATTATGCTGTTAAAAAATATGAAATGCTTTTTACCTGTAAAATAAAATAATTTCTGCTTCTGCTTGAGAATATTTTCCAATTTTAGACATATAGGTATCTCTTAGCAATTTGCAACATACTTAGTGAGATCATTTTTCACTTGTTGAAGCTTTACAGGGATGGATAATCCAATTCGTACTCTTAGACATTGGAGAAGACATTAGAGAAGTAATTGTTAAAGAATGGTTAGTTATTAAGTGAAAAAATTTTAAGTAAACCTTAAAATAAGGACAGTAAAGGCAAGTAGGCATCTATCTAAATTGAGAAACTTTTTATAACATATAATGCTTTTTTAAAGTAATAAGGTAAACTGTTCATTTTGCCAATATGCTGGTGAGATGATTCATCATACATCATGGCATTTTATTTGGTGTCATTTTTTAACAACAAATATTTTATTTATTTATTTTTAGAGAGAGGGGAAGGGAGGGGGGAAGAGAGGGAGAGAAACATCAGTGTGCAGTTGACTCTCGGGTGCCCCCTACTGGAGTCCTGGCCTGCAACCCAGGCATGTGCCCTGACTGGGAATCAAACCAGAGGCCGTTTGGTTTGCAGGCCAGCACTCAGTCCACTGAGTCACACCAACCAGGGCTTGGTGTCATTTATTAAGGATTATTTTTTCTCTTTTTAAAAGCTCCTTTCACTGCCCACCCCTTATTTCAGCCAAAAGAATAGAAATTAACCTCTAAAAGATGACTTTTGTTGGAGTATTTGTTGCTTTTGTGGGGGAGCAGAATTCCAGGGGTCCTTACTCTACTATTCTGGAAGTGAAAGTCCCTGTGAGTGCTTTAGGACCTGGTTTCCATGGCATGGGTAATGTTTTATGATGGACTGAGAGTTGGTTAAGATAGGAAGACAAGGAATAAGCATGACTGAACAATAATTATGTTAATGAAGAATTGATGGAAATAAGTCAGAAATGTGCCAGGTATATCAAGAATGGAATTAGAGTCAAATTCGATGTAGTAGTTGAGATTGGTCCCCTCCTTCCTATTCTGTCTGGTGAAGCCCATCTAAAATGATTAGGGGGTAGAGGGCAGGTGGCAATAATTCTAGAAAGAAAGGCAGAGAACTCAAACCAAATTTATGAAATTACGAAGGATTTGTATTGAGGATATGCAATTTTTAAAAGCTATTATTTTTTTCTGCAACTTTATTGAGGTATCACTGACACTGAAAAATGGTACATATTTAAGGTGTACAACCCCATGACTCACTATACATACACATTATGAAATGTTCACAACCAATCCAGTCACTATATCCATCATTTACATTTTAACCATTTTCCTTTTTTTTTATGTTGAGTACGCCCAAGATTTAATCTCTTCAAACACAACATTTTCAAACACGACATTGCCAACTGTAGTCACATTGCTGTAAGCCAGATCTCCAGAACTTATTTGTCTTGCATAACTTCCACCGAAAGCCATTATTAATGACACTATTTTAGTTAAGGTACATGGGTAATTATCAAAGAATAATAAAGTAATCTTGTAAGTACCACGAACTTGTAACCTTTGATCTTTCTTCATTTAGGGCTGAAGGGAAGAGAAGATGCTGAGGCCATGAAATAACTGAAGATTTCTCAGTGGGAGTCAAGATTTTGCTCGCTCAGTCCGACAAGCATTCGACCAGTGTGTCTCAGGTGCTTTTCACGCACACTGTCCATCCACCAGTGAGGCGGGCTGGGCTGGCCTCGACTGGGTTTCATCATTTACTGACTCCAAGGCCTTGGATGAGCTTTGTCCTTGAGCCTCATCTTTCTCGGACATTGTTACAGTTAAGAGTGAAGTGAGGTTCCCGGAGCTGTGCGTGCCTGGCATTCTGAAACATGCATTCTGTTTGCCCCAGTTATTCTGGGGGCATGATGAAAGAAATCATAAGGCAGTCTCTCCCCCGTCGTGTACCTTCCCAATCTGAGAGGGCAGCAAAAAGCTCGGAGGTCCTCCCTATAAGGCAACATGTGAGATGCCAAAAGCCTGCCCCTGAGACAGCATGCTCTCGTCTTTCAAATTCATTTTTCCTCTAATCTTCTGCTACCTTTCTTCAGGTCTTGCAGCTCTGCAAAGAGAATCCATGCTAAACCCTGTTGATGTTGAGGTCAAACCTTTGCCCACAGGTTGGAGGGCCTCCCACAGCCCTCTTGCTTAGTCCTGATGAGGACAGAGAGTTCAGAGGGCTGGTGGCCAAGGCCGCCTGGCAGCTTTCTCTGAGTCTTCTGAAAGTCAAAGCCCAGGGGCCTTTCTGAGCAGCAAGATCAGACAGAGCTGGCACCTTCTCTCTGTACTCCTGGGTGGGTGCCTTGGCTCAGAGCTAGAACTTGAACTTGGTAAAGTGTGTGGCCAGGTGTGAGCACATGGTCGCCTAGGCTCCGGGTCCCATGTGCAGCATGGTGCTCCTACCCAGCTTCTGGCACCGGCACGTGGCTCGTGACAGCATCAGCCCAGCCTCCTGCTCCTCTGGCCAACTCCTTGGCCTCTGGGCTCCAGACTCCCGGCTCCAGGGGGCAGCAGCGGCAGGAGCAGTAGCAGTGACAGTGACCTGGGAGGTCTGGGGATGTGAACTTTTAATTTTAATTCTAGAAATAATAGGCCTCCATCAAAGTTTGATAAAGCTTAATATAAGACAATAAAAGAAAAAAAACGCTTAAAATATATTTTTCGAACTTCTTCCAAGGAATGGTTGGGGCACAAAACCTGAAAATTTAGTTACATTTTTAGATGATAGATCTATGAATGGTATTTAAAATTTTGGTATTTCTTGAAGATATGTCAAAGAGATTCTGGAAGCTATTGTAGTCTTTTCTGGAACATTCTTTAGTGCACAATCAGGGACTAAATGCCTGCAGTGTTGAGGTGGGTGGAAGAGCTGGCTTCTGAGTGGCTGCTCCACAGTGTGGCAGGGGAGGCGGGGTGGCCGGTGCTGATACCTGGGCAGAAAGGAACACACGTGAGAAACAGCACCAGAGGGGAAGTGTGTGATTGCTAAGAGCGGACACTGAAGGGGACACTGGGATGTCAGCAGTACTCCAGCCCACTGCACACTTTAGACGGACACTCACAATCTGGACGTCATGTATTTGCCATCCTGAGACTCCGAGAGGTAAGGGACAGATAAAGCACCTGCAAGTCACCAGTGTAAACAAAGGAGAAGCCCAGGGGCCCACCCCTGGCTCCTGCTGTGACCCCTATGGCAGAGTCCAGGGGAGTTCCAGGATAGAGCTCACTCGCAAAGTCAGGGCACAAAGGTGTGACGGGAGATAGCAGGGAGTGCACCTGTGATTAGCAATATTTTGTTGGCCCATGGGTACCTGCCTTCCTCAGAGGCTGATTTTCCCCTTTCTCCTTTGGGGCTGTCGGAAGAGTAAGGGCACATGAGATCCAGGTAGACATGGTCACCCCAATTCCTCCAGACTGAAGAACTCTTTGCTGAGACTGGGGGAGGCTCTATGGCAGACAAGTGGTGACTGGGACCTCACCCAACGTGATCCATCACTCCTGTCTGACAGGTCACTGAAGACTCTTCCACAGAGGGAGGGAGGGCCTTTCCTTTCTTAGGCTGATGCTTTCATGGATCTTGGGAAAGCATGGGCCTTCCCCTGAGCCCCATCATCTCGGCTTCTACACAGAAAGAAACCCAGCTTGGGGAGAGATGGAGAGAGGCCGGCAGGCTTGTGGTTTAGGTTATTAGTACTCCTTTGAGTGTTTTCTTCCAGGGATTATATACTCAGGCAGCAGGGTAAACAGGTAGCTCCACCTAAGCAAACACAAGTGAGATCAGATTTCCTCCAGCCAAGCCAGACTCCCCTGAGGGGTTAATCCCATTAGCACTTGCCAGTTTTTATCTCCGTTTTGTAGCTGGTTCTCAAATTTGCCTGCATACTGGAAATACTTGGGACAATGTAAAAATATATAAATATACTGGTGCCTGGACCCCCAGAGATGTTGCCTCAATTGGTGTGGGGCACAGCTTGGGCACTGGGTGTTTTCAAGTCATCCCAGGTGGTTTTAATAGGCAGCAGACTTTGAGAAGTATTGTCATGCGTCTTTCCTTCCCCAGTTTGGAAAATACAGATTTTTAGCAAATCTCTGAAGTAGGGCCTCGCATTTTGAAGAGGATGAAACATATCAGCCTCTGAATTTTATCTGGGATTCAATAAAGATGTGATTTCCTATTCCCTTTGACCCTGACAAGCAAAGGGGGAAATGAGTCCTTGATAGTCACTTACTTTCTAACCAAGGTCACGGGAGGGTCCAAGGCTCTCGGCACCATGATTGGTGTTCTCACTCCCAGTCTCCCTGGCCACACAACGCAGAGCACAGGCCGCCAGCCCCGCAAAGACCCCAGACAGACTCTTGCTGGAGATTTTAGCCCCACAGTGACCCGAGAACCCGCCACGCACCACTGTCCACGTGGGAGCTTGTTCAAAGCAGAAAGGAGAGCTAGTGACCGATGGTCCTCGGAGGGGACCGCACCTCAGGATGGCAAAGGCGGCCGCCCTCCCCGACCTGTAGCCCCAGCCGCACGTGGGATATGTGGGTAAGGGAGCGGGTCGCCCTGTGGATGCTGGGATGGGAACATGAACACTTCCTGTTAGAGCTGGTAGGAGAGCGCAGTGTGGCTGCAAGTGGGGTCTTTCGGCAACTGGTCGGAACCACCTGGGGTGGCTCCTTCAAAAAGAGCAAGGCCTCACTTCAGAGATTTGCTGTTTGAGACAGGAGCCTGCATTCACAGGCATTTCTTTGGGTGCTTCTTATGCCTACTAAGGTTTGAGAACAGCGAGTGTGGAGGAAAAGTTGTGAGTTTTTCATATCAAACAGATTCAGATTTGCATCTTGAATATTCTTTGTACAAAGCCTTTTCTAAAAATTTAGATTCTGCCGCCAACACCAGACTAAAGCTATACAATGAAATTATTACTCTATCGTAGCTATCATTTCTCTTGCCTTAGTTTTCTTGACCATCCTCTCCTTCTTGGATTTATCTGTTCTTTTGGGTTCTGGGAACACACACAGTTCACAGTTATCTGCTTGTCCTCTGTCACACCTCTTCTGTCTTTGACAAACCCACCAACAATGCATGGTGAGAGCTGCCCCTGTCACACCGCTGGGACCTAGTAATTGTTAACACTTGCTGTAAGAGCTGTAATGGAGATACACACAGGACGCTATGGGAACCCGCAGGGGAACTGGGAGCGAATGACAAGGGTCAGGGTCAACGTCTCCTGCACGATGCCGCCCTCCAGCTGGTTGAGTGCTGGGGCACAAGCGAAGGTTGGTCAGAAAAGATTTTTGTAGAGCAGTCTGGATTAATATTTTAAGTAAATTGACCAAAGTCACCAAATAGTTTAACTTGCATAAATAAATCATTTAACTGATTTGTTATCATATAATTTTTTTCAGGTAAAAATACATTCGTTTTCTCCTGATTTATATTTTTAGATTTAATTTCAAAGAATCACTTTCCTGTGAAAAGAAAAAGATATGAACTGTAATATTACATTTAACTGAATATAAAATAGCTGTTTTAAACAACTGAATGCATCAGGTTGATGTAGATGGAAAATAGTGGAAATTGCTTATAAAAACATTTCATCTCCACCCACGTCCAGCTACTGGGAACTTTCTTGCACTGAATTTAAAATAATAATCATATAAAGAATTTCAAGGAAATGTTTACATGGCATTCTATATTCTTTTCTACATATAGTGGAGCAAAATATCTCTATTACCTTTGAAATTTCTGGAGAAATAATTTCCTCACTTGGGTTTTCTTCTCTCCAAGGGTTACTTCTAAAACTTGGCAGCCACAAGCTAGGGTTTACTTTCTTATTTTCTACTTGGGACTACTTAGGAACTTGAGATATATTTAGAAGCACAAAATACTTCAAATGAAGTGTATGTAGTTTCTGTTCATTATACAACCAGCTCAGACAATTTTGGA
>VMDR010037113.1:0-10316 GCA_007922815.1 Macrotus californicus | reverse complement strand
TGTACGTTGTATATCAAAAAACTCTTTAGGTGGTTTTAATAATTTATCTGAAAGCTATTTCAGATTTTCTATATATACAATCATATTATGTTAAGAATAAGACACATTTTAAATTTTGTTCTTACCCTGTTTTTTTTTTCTTTTTCTTGCTTCATTGCACTGGCTAGAAACTACTAGAAACTACTGTGAGTCTGCTTATCTCGTTCCCAGAAAGGGAAATATTTCAATATTTCACCACTTGAGTATTTTTTAGTAACAGCTTTACTGAAATATAATTTAAATACCATAACGTTCACCCTTTTAAAGTATTCAATTCAGTGGTCTTTAATATATTCAAACTTGAGAGCCATCACCACTAGCTATTTTGGAATATTCTGACCACCTGTGAAGGAACCCCATCCCCATTAGCGGTGACACTGCACCCTGCTGCGACTCCCACCCGCCTCGGCCCGGCAACCACTCATCTGCTTTCCTCGTCTGCAGGTCTGCCTGTTCTGGACATTTCATATAAATGGAACCGTACGATGTGTGGCTCCTTGTGACTGGCTTCATGCACTAAGCATAATGTTTTTGAGGTTCATCCACATTGTGGCAAGTGTCAACACTTTATTACTGAATAATATTCCACATTTTATTTATTCATTTACCAGCTAATGAGCATTTGAGCTGTTATGAAGAGTGCAAGCTACAAAGTCCAAGCTTTGTGCATAAATTTTAATGTGGATATGTTTCCACTTCTCTAGGGTCTGTAGCTAGGAGTGGAAGAATGTTGTTTTCTGCAGATACTGTCAGACTTAGGAGTTCCCTTCTTACTCTAGTACAGTAAAAGCCTGCTTGCCCTCCCTCCTTCCTCTATTCCTCTTTCTTCCTTCTTTCTTTCTTCTTTAAACATTATGATAATCACATAATGTTTGCATTTCAACCTTAAATCAACCAGATATTTCTTGAATAAACCCAGTGTAGTCATGATGCATTATCCTATGTATGTATTGGTGGTTTAGTTTACTAATATTTTAGTTTTTTAAAAATCTGTGTTCACTGGTGAGACTGAGCTATAATTTTCCTTTCTTGTAATGTCCTTGACAGGTTATAGGATAGTCACACTGGCCTTAATGAGGCAGGAGATAGTCAGAAGTGAGAAAACTCTGGAGGCGTCCCTGTACTAAGACAAAAGACATGGATACAGAACAGAAATCCTGTTCTAAGAGCAGTTCCTCAGGAATGAGAAAACTCCAGAGTTGCCCCAGGGCTAAGAAAAAGCACATCAATACATAACAGAGACCCTGTTCTAAGATCCATTGTCCCTGCTTTCTGGAAAAGCACTGAATCATGGTGAATCATGACGGCCTCTGTGCAGAAAATGCTACATGACCCCTGCTTCATTATAATAGCATTATAATAAATTAGCATTGTGGGACCCTCTCCCCTGGTGGGCATTCAAGGAAAATCATCGGAGACTGCATGTGCAATAGCTTAAAAGGAATATACCTATTTTGCCGTGTATAATGTGTACTCTTTTGTCCACATTTTTGAGGGAAAACTAAGGATGTGCATTATACATGGGTATAATGATTACATACCATGGTTTAATAATGGGTATAATAATTCCCTATATAATGCACACAAAAACATGGGTGCACATTTTACATGGCAAAATATGGTAACTACTTGTACACGCACAATAAAAGCTCCCCAAAACTAGTCAGGAAATATCCTCCCTATAAGAATAGAATCCCTCCTGCCACTGAGGGTCAATGTCTGCTTGGAGTTGACCTGCTCCCATGTTCTGTGGAGAGTATTAATGCTTAATAAGTGTTCTCTCTCTTTCTGTTGTAAATTCTCTGTGTATGGTTCCATTCATTGTTTGCGATCACTAAGAACCTGGTTACCTGTGCCTACCTGTGACCTTAACAGATTCTTGATAGAATTTGTTAATAAATAATATAGGCTTATGACATTCTTTGTGGAAAGGTTTCAAATTATGAATTCAATTTCCTTAACAGTTAGAGATAATTCAGATTTTCTACTTTCTTCTTCTGACAGTTTTATTAAATTGTATTTTTCTAGAATTGTCTATATCATATAAATTTTCTGGCATATAGTTACTTATAATATCATCTTATTTTCTTTCAAATGTTTCAGAATCTGTAGTAAGTTTTCTAACCTGTGCTTTTTCCTACCCACCTCCCAATAGTCTTGCTAAAAATTTTATTAGTTTTTTAAACCCAGCTTTTAGCAATGTTGATCTTGTCAGCTGTGTAATGGTTTTCATTATATTTCATTGATATTTTTGCTCTTTAATATTTCTAGTAAACAATCCCAGGGCAAAAAGCTTCCCATGGGCTCTCTCAGGTCAGGGCCCAGTGAGTTGTCACTAACAATTTTAAAATATTTTTATAGCAATCCAACTTTTTTAGTTGTCTTTGATGAGAAGGTTGGTATAATCAACCAATTTGCCAATATTAGAAATAGAAAACTGAAAATTTTAACTGTGTACTTTAAAAATTTATGCCACTTAACATGCATTACCTATTCAAAAATCTAAAAATCTAAAAAATAAAATGGCAGGGAAACGGGCATTTTATACATTTTCTGGTGGGAGTATACATTATTAGAATCTTTCTGAAAGCCATTTGGAAACAAGTGCTCAAACTCAAAAAGGGAAAATAACCCAAATGCCCACCAATAGAGGGATGGCAGGTTTTATACATCAGTACCCAAATGTTAGCATTCCTTTAAGAGGGTAAGTAAAGCAGATGTCGCACTTCAGTGTGAATTAGCTGAAAAGCAGCTCGACTAAGGCAAGAGGTGGCGACTCAGAATATGCAGGACCCCCTTTTCTGAGAGAAGCTCTACTTAAAACTCCCAAAGTTGGGCTTCACCTGGGCATTATCTACAAAGCTGTCATATGGAAAGCAACTACACCCTGGAAAGGAAGCTAGCTCCTGGGTGCCTGCACCACTGAGGTGAAGCCACTTCACGCAAACACACTCTGGGGCTGAAACCTGCACTGGCCGCCCTGCGACCTGGCCACTGAGGACCTGCTCGCATCCCGTTTGGTGACCAAACCAAACTCTGCAGAGATGTCCGAGCTGAATTTCAGGACACAGCCACCCCTGTAATAATGAGAAAGGGAGGAGAACCCTCCAATACCAGCATTTTCCATGTGCTACTGTTGTTAAAGCAGTTTCTGTGGAAGAGCTCATGTAACGGTCCATCCAACCACAAAGTTTTACCGCAGGGATCTCAGAAACCACACGATCTGACCCTCTGCAACCTTGTCAGTCTGGGCGTGGTGACAGCTCCTACTCCTCTATGCTGCTACTTTAAGTTCCTTTTTTCCCCTAATTGCTTAAATTCTCTTTAAGAAGTTACTCGTTTTCTGATCTGGTTATAAAAAGCTCAAAACATTATAAAAACACAGATTTACATAGTAAATTTCCCCTATAATTCTATCACGAAGATAACCACTATTAACAGTTTGTTGCTTATTCCTTCCAACCTTTCTCTAGTAAGTGCTAAACTGTGTACGTTAAAAGAAGGTAAGGTAATAGCACATGTACAGTTTGAAATTCCTTCTTTCCTCTCGGTGTGCTGTGGGCAACTCTGCACGCTTGTATACGAGTAAAGTTACTTCAGTCTCTCTCCAGATTTATGGCAGCCCACTGTTCCATATGAATATACATCTGGGTGAATCCTTTTTTGTTCATGGTTACAATGCTTCAAAATGCTTTTGTACAGGCACACTTGTGCTGAGAAAGATGTTTCTTGATGGATTCCTGCAAAACACTGCATGTCTGCAACATTTTTTTCCTCCTCAAGCAATATATGTATTTCAAATCAGGCCACATTTTTTAAAGGCTATTTATTAAAGAGCTGTTTCAGACATTTGCAGCAAAACTGAGAGGAAGGTACAGGGTTTCCCTTACATCTCCGGTTTCCCTTCCAACCTCCCTCACTGTCAACATCACCCCCCCAGAGTGGCGCACTTGCTACAGCTGATGAACCTACACTGACACAGCATCATCACCCAAGTCCACAGTCACATTAAGGTTCACTCTGGGCATTATACATTCATTGCGTGGGTTTAGACAACTGTGTAATTACATGGATATATCATTAAAATATCATACAGAATATTTTCACTGTCCTAAAAATCCTCTGTGCTCTACCCATCACCCCTCACTCTCCCCAAACCCAGGCAATCTCTGATCTTTTTAATGTCTCCAAGTTTTGCGTTTTGTAGAATGTCACACAGGTGAAGCAGTGTGTAGCCTTTTAAGACTGGCTTCTTTCACTTAGGAATATGTGGTTCAAGTTCCTCCAGGTCTTTTCATGGCTTGATAGCCTATTTCTTTTTAGCACTGAATGATATTCCATTTTCCGGATATACGACAGTTTATCCTGCACCTACTGAAGGACACCTTGATTGTTTCTAAGTTTTGGTGATTATAGACAAAGCTGCTTTAAACATCTGTGTACAGGTTTCTGTATGGACATAAGTTTTCAACCCATTTTGGTAACTACCAAGGAATGTGATTACTGGTTTGTAGGGTAAGAGTATGTTTAGTTTTTTAAGAAACTGCCAATTTGTCTTCCAAAGAGGCTGTGCTGTTTTTCATTCCCACCAGAAATGAGTGGCAGTTCCCACTGTTCCACATGCTCACTACCATTTGGTTTTGTCAGTGTTTTGGATTTCTGTAATTCTAGTAGGTGTGTAGTGGCACCTCATTGTTGATTGAGTCTCCAAAAGTTCTTACACTTTCTGACTGTGTGTGTTTTGGGGGAGAGGTGAGGGCAACTCTTATTCCAATGTTAGAGCCTTCCCAGACGTTTGGTAATACTGAGCTATCTGCTTATGGCTGAGAGTACAGGGTTAACACACTGACCAGAAGCTCTGGGCAGGTGGGTGGAGATGGTCAACTCTGTGCTTGTACTGTGTTGTACCGCAGCGCGTTTGGGTTTTGAACACGAGGGCTTCCTGTTCCAGCAGCCACCTAAAGCCAAGTGGCTGAGAACATTGGTTCAATTTGGGGGCAAATGCCCAATACTTGGAACAAATCATGGAGACATCCGAGGCTTGGGGTCATGTGTCCTGGTCCTCTTCATTGCAGTTTCCAACAAACGTCACCATCCCTACGATCTGTAATTTCTAGACCTGGAACACCCACAGACCTATCCTCTCCCACACATATTTTAGGCTGCAGTGTGGTCCATCACACAGAGCCTATATGCCATCAACCTTTAAGAAATTTGAGAGGCAAGCTGGCAGAGGAGTGACTGGGAGGCACACTAACCTCCTCCCAGGACCAATCTGGAATTACAAGTAAATTGTGGAGAAATCACCCAGAACAAACAACTGAACAATACCGAGAGAGAAGGCTTCTAACCTCGGACAGAGAGAAGAATCAGTTTCAGCCCAAGCTGACTGGTAAGGAGTGCGGTGGAGACTCAAGAGGGCTGGCCAGGCACCCACAGATGGCAGAGCCGGAGGGATAATTAAGTGGCATGTTGGATCCCCCTGGAAGATTGGGGTCTAAACCCTAAGTTGGGATCCCCAGCCTGAAAACTAGAGCCAAAAAGTACACAGATAACAGCCAGCGGCGAAAAGCAGCAGGGTTGCTCTCTACCAGAGATGGATGGCTGGAGACGCAGAGCCTTTTAAAGGGCCAACGCACAAATTTTCATTTGCTGTCACTTGCCTGGGGTTCTGGCAAAGGCGGGGAGCAGAGTGGGCTGGAGACACCTGAGGAGAGACTGGGGACAGAAGCTTTGGGGAGAGAGAGGAGAGAAGAGCCCGAGGGAACCTGGTGCTGAGTCATCCCCTCAAATGGCAGCAGACATTGTGCTCAGGCAGAGCACTCCCCTCAGAGTGGCAGCAGCCTGAGAGGAAACAACAGCCTGCCCCCAAGAGAGACTGCCCCGCTCTGTGGTACTGCTGAGCCTGACTGCTGAGTGCAGAGTGACTAGATTAATAATTGAAGGAGACAGCCACAGATGTAGATCCCTGGAAAAGAGGGGGCAGAGTGGACCAGAGATGCTTGAGGAGAGACTGGGGATGGAGGCTTTAGGGAAGAGAACCGAGAGAGCGGCCGCCAGGATCCCAGTGCTGAGCCATCACCCACACAGCAGCAGCCATCCTGCTCAGGCAGATCCCCCTCCCCGCCGGAGCAGCAGCAGCCTGAGTGGTAAGAATAGCCCCAAATCCAGGAGGAATTCAGCCCCGCCCTATGGGGCTTCAACCTGACTGAGTGCAAACTGACTAGTTAACCACTGAAGGAGACAACTACAGACAACACATCTCTGGCAGTCTCACAGTAGGCTGCCTAAGGTCAGACGGGGTCAACATCTGACACCACCAGAGGCAGAACCAGAAAGAAAAAAACAGTGGCAAATACTAAACGCTACCAAGATGAAATCCACTGGGATCTTCTCCACGATTAGTGATATTTTCTTTCCTGCATACCTTTTTAACATTAATTTCTTGTCCAGCAAGTCTGTACATATTAAGTCACTAGAATATATACCACAGTTTATTTCTCTCCTTTCTTATAATAGTGTTGATCTCTTTACACCCTTATTAATACTGGTTGATAATAATGATTAATGCTCTTGATACTGAGATTGAAGGGGGAGATATTTTTACAGATGTGGGTTTGTTCCCTGGGCTTTGTGGTTCTCTTCTGGCAGCACCTGCACAACAGAACACAAGACGTGGTGGGCAGAGTGACTCTCAGTCAACTAGCTGGAGGGAAGGACCCACTAGAGAACGACCCAATGACAATGAAACCCAAATACATCCAGAGAGCCAACATAAAAGGCATCCCAAGAGCAGCTAGTTCAGGAGATCAAGGAGACGGCACCACTGAATCTCACAGATCTCCTACCATAGAAATTCACAAACTCAGGGAGTCAGAACAGATCAATTTAAGAAGCAGAGGCTAATAAGAAGAGTCTCAAAACAATGGGAAGACAAAAAAACAAACCCCAAATAAAAGGAAAGGAAGAATCCTCAGAAAGAATGCTAAAGGAAGCAGAGGCAGGTCAACTATCAGATATTGAGTTCAAAGCAATGGTTATAAGGAAGCTCAATGAGCTCACTGAGAATTACCAAAAACTACAGGGAAACTACAGTAAACTCACTGCAAACTATCTCAACATGAAAAAGGAAATAAAAACTATCAAGAAGGGCAGGGAGGAAATGAAGAATATAATTTCTGAATTGAAGAACACAGTAGAAGGAACTAAAAGCAGGCTCAAAGAAGCAGAGGATGAAATCAGCGAGCTGGAGGACAAGGTAGAAAAAAATTCCCAGAAAGAGGAACAAAAGGAAAAGAGGCTCAGAAAGAATGAAGAGGTATTAAGGGAAATGCAGAACAACATGAAATGTAACAATATCTGTATAATAGGGATACCAGAAGGAGAAGAAGAACAAGGGATAGAAAACCTCTTTGAAAAAGTAATGATGGAAAACTTCCCGAATTTGATGAGAGAAAAAGTCACACAAATCCAGGAAGCACAGAGAGTCCCAATGAAGAGGAACCCAAGGAGGCCCACTGCAGGACACATCATGATTAAAATGGCAAAATTCCATGACAAAGAGAGAATCTTAAAGGCAGCAAGGGAAAAATAGGAAGTAGCATACAAGGGAGCCCCGATAAGGCCAGCAGCGGACTTCTCAATGGTAAGGCTCCACACCAGAAGAGACTGGCAAGGAATATTCCAAGCAATGAAAACAAAGGTGCCTGCAGCCAAGACTACTCTATCCAGCAAGGCTCTCAATTAAAATGGAAGGCCAAATAAGGAGCTTCCCAGACAAAAGAAATCTAAAAGAATACATCTCCACCAAACCATTCCTGCAAGATATGCTAAAGGGTCTGCTTTAAGAAAAGGAAGAAAAAGAGAAACAGAGGAACACAGATATGAAGGAAGTAAAATGGCAATGAATGAGTACCTATCAATAACAACATTAAATGTAAATGCTTTAAATGCTGTAATCACAAGACATAGAATAGCTAAATGGATAAGAAATCATGACCCACACATAGGCTGCCTACAAGAGACCCACCTAAGAACAAAAGACTTTCACAGACTGAAAGGGAAGAGCTGGAGAAAAATATTCCAAACAAATGGACAGGAAAAAAAAGCTGGGGCAGCAATACTCATGTCAGACAAAACAGACTTCAAAACAAGGGTCATCAAAAGAGACCCAGAAGGTCACTTCATAATACTTAAGGGATGAATCTATCAAGAAGACATAAACATTGTAAATATATATGTGCTGTACATAGGAGCACCCAAATACATAAGGAAAATCTTGGAGGACTTCAATAAAGATATTGACAGCAACACAATTACAGTAGGGGATTTTAACACCCCACTGTAAAAAATGCATAGATTTTCCAAACAAAATATTAACAAACATATTTCAGCTCTAAACAATGTCCTAGATCAAATGGACTTAACTGATATATATAGAACCGTTCATCCCAATGAAGCAAAGTACACATTCTTTCCAAATGCACATGAAACATTTTGAAAGACAGACCACATAATAGGACACAAAACAAGCCTCAACAAATTCAAGTAAATTGAAATCATACCAAGCATTTTCTTTGACCACATAGGACTCACACTGGAAACCAACCTCAAAGAAAAAAACTCAGAAACACTCAAACTCATGGAAATGAAATAGCATGCTATTAAACAATGAATGGATCAAGAATGAGATTAAGGAAGAAATCAGAAAGTTTCTGGAAACAAATGAAAATGAACTCACAACAGTCCAAAACTTCTGGGACACAGCGAAGGCAGTCCTGAGAGGGAAGTTCATAGAGATACAGGCCTCTTAAAAAGATAAAAACATTTCAAATAAATAACCTAACCTTACATCTACAATAACTGGAGGAAGAACAGCAAAGACAGCCCAGAGCAAGTAGAGGGGAGGAAATAACAAGATCAGAGCAGAATTAAATGACATAGAGACTAAAAGCACAATTCTAAGGATCAATAGATGCAGGAGCTGGTTCTTTGAAAAGATAAACAAAATCGACAAGTCTTTAAGCAGACTCATCAAGAAAAAAAGAGAGAGGACCCAAATAAATACAATCAGAAATGAAAGAGGAGAGATTAGAACTGACACCACAGAAATACAAAGGATTGTAAGAAGTTACTATGAAGAACTATATGTCAAGAAATTTGAAAATCTGGGTGACTTGGACAAATTTCTAAAAAAATATAATCTTCCCAAATTGAATGAAGAAGAAGCAGAAAGCCTCAAAAGACCAATAACAGCTGATGAAATCAAAGCAATAATCAAAAAACTCCCGGCACGCAAAATCCCAGGACTGGACAGTTTCACAGGAGAATTTTACAAAACATTTAAGTAAGAGCTAACCCCTATCTTTCACAGACTATTCCATAAACTCCAACAAGACGAAAGCCTCCCAAACCCTTTCATTAAGCCAGCATCATCCTAAGCCCCAAACCAGATAAAGACAGGAAAAAGAAAGAAAACTATAGGCAATATCACTGATGAACATAGATACTAAAATTCTTAACAAAATACTGGCAAACTGCATCCAGCAATACATGAAAAAGATCATACATTCATGATCAAGTGGGATTCATCCCAGGGATACAGGATGGTACAATATTTGCAAATCAATAACGTAATACATCACATAAACAAAAGACAAAAATTACATAATCACATCAATAAATGCGGAAAAAGCATTTGATAAAGTACAGCACCCATTTATGATAAAAACACTTAGCAAAGTGGAAATGGAGCATTCTTCAATATGATAAAGGCCATATACGAGAAAACCTACATCCAACATCATACTCAATGGGCAAAAACTAAAATCTTTCCCACTAACATCAGGAACAAGACAAGGATGCCCACTTTCACCACTTCTATTCAATAGTATTGGAAGTCCTAGCCACAGCAATCAGACAAGAAAAGGAAATAAAAGGCATTCAAATTGGAAAAGAGGAAGC
The DNA here is from genome assembly GCA_007922815.1 of Macrotus californicus. Lineage (NCBI taxonomy): Eukaryota > Metazoa > Chordata > Mammalia > Chiroptera > Phyllostomidae > Macrotus > Macrotus californicus. Next base: position 314 of record VMDR010037113.1, on the reverse strand, counting down.
AAAACTATCATTGTTCACAGATGACATGATAGTGTACATTGAAAACCCTATAGATTCCACCAAAAAATCTACTTGACCTAATAAGTGAATTTGGCAAAACAGCGGGATAAAAAGTCAATATCCAGAAATCAAAGGTATTTTTGTATACCAACGCTGAAATATCAGAAACAGAAATCAGGAAAAAAATCCCATTGATATAGCAAAAAGAAAAATAAAATACCTAGGAAGAAACCTAACCAAGGAGGTAAAAGACTTGTACTAAGAAAACTACACAACACTGAAGAAAGAAATTAAGGAAGACACAAACAAATGGA
>VMDR010037112.1:0-10325 GCA_007922815.1 Macrotus californicus | reverse complement strand
GCTTTACTGGATAGAGTAATTTTGGATGTAGGTCCTTGCCTTTCATGACTTGGAATACTTCTTGCCAGCCCCTCCTTGCCTGTAAGTTTTCTTTTGAGAAATCAGCTGACAGTCTGATGGGCACTCCTTTGTAGGTTACTGTCTCCTTTTCTCTTGCTACTTTTAAGATTCTCTTTATCTTTCATCTTGGGTAATATAATTATGATGTGCCTTGGCGTGTTCCTCCTTGGGTCCAACTTCTTTGGGACTCTCTGAGCTTCCTGGACTCCCTGGAAGTCTATTTCCTTGGCCAAATTAGGGAAATTCTCCTTCATTATTTGTTCAAATAAGTTTTCAATTTCTTTCTCTTCCTCTTCTCCTTCTGGCACCCCTATGATTCGGATATTGGAACGTTTCAAGACATCCTGGAGGTTCCTAAGCCTCTCCTCATTTTTTTGAATCCTTATTTCTTCATTGTGCTCTGGTTGAATGTTTCTTTCTTTCTTCTGGTCCACACCATTGATTTGAGTCCCATTTTTCTTCCCATCACTGTTGGTTCCCTGTACATTTTCCTTCATTTCCCTTATTGTATCCTTCATTTGTTCGTCTAATTTGCGACCAAATTCAAGTCTGTGAGCATCCTGATCACCAGTGTTTTGAACTGTGCATCTGATAGGTTGACTATCTCTTCTTCGCTTAGTTGTATTTTTTCTGGAGCTTTGATCTGTTCTTTCATTTGGGCCATTTTTGTTGTCTTGGCGCGCCTGTTACGTAGTAAGGGGCGGAGCCTTAGGTGTTCACCAGGGTGGGGCAACCCACACTGCTGCCTTGTGTCGCTGTAGATGGGGGAGGGGTCCGAGAGGGAACAATGGCGCTTGCTCCGCTCTCTGCAGGTTTTCAGTGACTTCCCTCGTGACCCACTCCAATTGGGCCCTCTGGTGCTGATTCTGGTGCTGCTTCCCGGGTGGGAGGGCTTATGTACGCTCTAGGACCCTGTGGGTCTCTCCAGTGAGCTCTCCTGTGAGGCTTGGAGTTTCTCTCACTGCCGCCACCTCCACCCCCACAGGAGTTTTCAATCAGAGGCTTTGAGGCTTTATTTCCCCGTGCTGGAACTCTGGGTTGCGGGGTCTGTCTCGCTCCCCAGTTGTTCCTCCCGCTTTATTCTCAAGAGGGAGTGGGACGCCCGGTCCGCAGCCGTCACCTCTTCTGGCCAGCCTCGCCTTTCCCCAGTCTGCCACCTGCCGCCCCTCTGTGTGAGTCCTCTCCGCCCTTCCTACCGGTCTGGATATATGTTTCTTAATTTCTTGGTTGTCGGACTTCCATACGGTTCAGTTTTCTGTCAGTTCTGGTTGTTTTTGTTTTAAAATTTGTTGTTGTCCTCCTTTTGGTTGTGCGAGGAGGCATAGTGTGTCTACCTACGCCTCCATCTTGGCCAGAAGTCCTTGTGTTTTTTATGTTAAAGCTTAGCTTCCTTCCTTCCCTCCCCACCCCCCATCCTTCCTTCCCCTCTTCTTCCCCTTACTCTCACTTTCACATTGATTTGTCGAAGAGCCTTGACAAATACAATGAGCTGCCTTCTGGTTTTAGTCTGATTGCTTCCCTTGGTATAAACTTCATATACTGTTCTCTGTATTTACTGTAAACTGGATCTTAGATGTACAGCTTTGGTTCAATTCAGGTTAAAGATTTTGGACACAAATACTTAGGAGGTGATACAGTGTTGCATTACTTTAATCAATTCTTTCCTTCCTTTCTTTCCTCCCTCCCTCCCTTCCTTCTTTGCTTCTCTTTATCTTTAATACTAATGGTGGAACTCTGATTCATCCCATCAATTACCAGTCTGTGACTTAGGTAGTCACAGCATTAGGCTATCAGCTGTTTTTGTCATTTTTCTTTTGGGGCTTTTTAATTAACTCCTTTTTTGCCTTGTCTTTGACATACTTCCTTACCTGTTATATTCTGTGGTATATTCTCTTTCACTTCTTCCCTGACTTATGTCTTAGATATAAACAGTGCCAGTTCCAAGAGATCTTGTTCTCTTATTTGACATGTTACAGTGCATCTATTTTTTGTGACCTTAGAAGAGTAGCACAACTAAATCCTTTGTTTTAGTCTAAATTCTCCCTATTCACCTTTGCTCAGGCTGACTGGAGATGAGAGAGGCCCAGGCCCAGGTTGACCTTGAGTCACTCTGGAAATCATGGTTGGATGGGGCATCTGCAAGTGAGAAGAGGTTAGAGGAAAGGTTAAATGCAACACAATTTTCCCTGAGGATATGCATCCTGTTTTGGTTATTTCCAACATCCTATGGTGAGTGGCCTGGACTTAGCGAGGGCTTTCTTTTGTGAAAACTCCAGTGCCTGTTGACATATTGAGGGAACTGGTGGAAATGAAGAGAGTTGATAAGGAGATAAATAGATCAAATATTGGATCCTGTTTTTCTGTAAGGGGAAGAAGATATTCTGTATTTTCGGAGCATAAGTAATTATGGGATTTTTGACCTACTCTTCTCTTTACTTTGAGCTGATGTTAATAGCTTATTAGAAGTAAAAAAAGACTTCCTTATTGCTTTACTATATGAGTTATCACTAGGTATAGCAAAAATTGTTATCAGAAAAAGTAATCTAACATAAAGGAGTTTAATTGTTATAAGGAACTATATTTATTCATCACATTTCTTGTCTTGCATATTCTGGGCCGTAGGATGCTTAAGAGATACTACGTTTTATCTGGGAAAATTTTCCTCATTACCATTTAATAAAATCTTTCCATACAGAGAATCTCAATGTAAATGTATCCCTTATCTAGGTACCAGATATTGCTATTACGGCTCAGTTTGGAAATGGTTCTTATTTTCAATTATTACTGATTTTATTTTTTGGGAAAATTATGTTATTAGAAATAAGACAGATATTTGTAACATGAGGATCATTTTATATGTCTGCGATTAAACAAAAGATTGTGTTTTTTTGAAATAGTTATTTTGTTTAAGTTTCACTTCTTAATGTCTTCTGAAATCAGGGTATGTCTTCTAATTAGTTGATAGTGTAATGGTTAATTGGCAAGGTTTTTCTTTCTTGGCTGTACATGAAGTAATGGTACCTCTTAACAACTAGTGACATTCATGAATTTGATGAAATATGGCAGTTTACAATTTAGATTATCCACGGCTTAGCTGCAGAAGCACTGAAGTAGTGCTGAGGCGGTAGACTGAGTAACACTGGGGAAGGTAGACGTAGCAAGGAGATACGGGAGACGAGAAATGGAAAAAAGATTACATCAAAAATCTGGGTAATTTTTAGAAAATGATATTGTTTAGAAGTTCAGCTGGAAATTCAAATAGAGGCCAAGATGTTCAGGGCTTTGAATTAAACATCAGCTTCAAAACACTTCAGAACAAAAGTATGATCAAGCTCGTCCAGAAACCAGGCCATGAGGCCTGTTTCACTTTATGTGTGATGGAAATAATAGGAAGAAAGTAGGGTTTATATTTTGAAAAAGAGTGAAAGAACAGAAGCCAAGTTTTTAAAATATTTTATTTATTTATTTTTAGAGACGGGGGAAGGGAGGGAGAAAGAGAAGGAGAGAAACATCAGTGTGTGGTTGCCTCTCCTGTGCCCCCTACTGGGGACCTGGCCCACAATCCAGGCATCTGCCCTGACTGGGAATTGACCCAGTGATCCTTTGGTTCACAGGCTGGCACTCAGTCCACTGAGCCACACCAGCCAGGGCAGAAGCCAAGTTTTATAAAATTAAGTGGCCAGTTCATTGATGATCATAGGGTATAGCTTAGGTATTGACATCAGGAAAATAATTGCACAAAATCTGTGAAGAGTAAGTAGTCTTTACTTTGTATTGTTGCGTTACAGTTTTTACTGAATAGAAATATTACTAGTGTGAGTAAGTTTTTTATTTACTGGATTTAGGACTCACTGAATGTTTTGGTTTATAGTTTTGTGGACTCTAAGGAATATAGAGATTAATGTGCTATCAAGTCATTTAAATATCTAAAATGTTTTTGTTTTAGAAATACTATTTAAGTACATTTATTATACCAGTATGCCCCCAACGGTCAACATCAGCTTGAAAATGTAGATCTTCTAAACTCTAATCTTGATTCAAATAAAGACCTGTCAAGTTATGTTGTGCTAATGCCTTGGTGTTTTACTTGGTTTGTCAGTAAGTTCAGTAATACTATGTATTTCACAGGGCTGAACATTCACCAGGTTTGAGTGCTATCTGCCTAATATTTTAGGGAAAACAAAGTAAATGAGACCACTACACGAAATATGGAAAAATTACGAGGAAAATGAAACTTAGGTTATGATAAATGCTCTAAGGGTTTTAAAGAAGAGTGGTATTATTTTTAGTTGTAGCAAGTCAAGAAGTTTGTATGGCAGTCTTGGCATTTGAGTTTTACACTTGGAACTTATTAAGAGTTAAATTTGCCAATATAGGAGGGAAATGGCATTCTAGGAAGCAATTTATGTTCAATGGCAAGATTTTGGGAAAGGACATGTGAGGAAGGTGGTTAGGGTCAGATTATGGAAAGCCGTTAATGCCGGAGTGTAAGGACATTTTTTATTAAATAATAACAGGGAATCGTTTTCAAGTGCATGAATGAGAGCTAGTAATGTTAGAAAGGAAAAAAAGTTTTTTTTCCTTCCTAATTCTTATGTATTAATTTGTTAATAAAGTATTTTCAAATTAATCTTATATCCTTAAAATATATACATCTTCTCATAGCTTCCAGCTCTATTATAAGCCAAAGTATATTCCCTGAAATGCCATATATAAAAAAAAAAACCCTTGTGTAAGTTGGCTGTCAGTCTTTTACCCTACATCAGCATTATAAAGATGTTCAACTGATATCTTAGGAATTTATAGCCTTCTTGCTGAGGTTTTGTTGTTTTTCAAATGAATCTTTAATATACTTACCTTCCTCCCATTTTAAACCTAGGTTGTTTTATTTTGAAAAATAGTAAGTATTTGCTTTCTTTGTCCTAGAACTGTGGCTGCTGAAGTTAGGAAGCAGATCTCTGGACAATACAGTGGCTCTCCCCAACTGCTCAAAAACCTCAACATTGTTGGCAGTATATCCCACCATACCACAGTAAGTAGCTTACTGAAAACACCGTGTGTCACTGTTGTATTACTGACTAGGCCATGAGAAACAGTGGAAAGAGAGGAGCCCGTAGATTGGGCCGCATCACTGGTTTCATAACCCGATTTATTGTAGCTCACTTTTTCCTGAAACTTGTGTTGGAGAAGAGTGTTAGGAGGTGTTAATAGAAGTGCTGATTTCCTGGTCAGCTCTGAAACTACATTCAGGATTTAATCAGCCCTGGAATTTTAACTTTGTTTTTGTGCCATTAACTTGTTGAGGAAATTGGATTAGTTTTCTCATAGAATTTCTTGCCTTTTGGATTTTATGTTTGCTTCCCTATAGACTTGTTTTTCTTATCGCTTGTACTTTATGTAACTGATTAAATTCTTTGCAATTTCTTCCTTCTAGTCTTGTTTTTCTACTTCTGTATTTCCTGTACTGATTAGATTCTGTTCAACTTTTTTTTAACAGCTTTATTGAGATTTAATTTACATACCATACAATTCACCCATTTAATTTATAATTCAGTGGATTTAATATATTTGTAGATATGTGCAACCATTGTCACAGTCAAGTTAGAACACTTTTATCACCTCAAAAAGAAACCCTTTAGCTATCATCCTTTTACCCTCTTCCCCCCAGCCCCAAACCACTAATTAAATGCCAGAAGGTCCATGGCATGTTGGAAAGGATTGAAAGAAATCTTAACACTAATCATGTCAGCCAGAATGCCCACGCAGTGATTGCTGAAGTCAGACAGACTCGCACACTGCCTGTGAGAGATTCTGGAGCGATGCTCCGCTGCTTCTCTTTGTCACCCTGTAACCCTGCATACTGCCCCACCTCTCTCTCTCTCTCTCCCTCTCTCTCCCCCTCTCCCCCCCCCCCCCCCCCCCCCCCCCCCCCTCCCTCTACCTTGCAGATCAGGTTGCGGTCTCCTCCCTTTTGTCAGTAAATACAGGCTCTTTCTTTGGAGTCTTGCAAGATAGTTTATAGTTGTAAGCAGCTCATCACTACATCCTAAGACTAACACAGGGAACTGTCTCCCCATGGACATCAGAGAGAATGGAGACAGTTGCAGCAAAAATAAATTTGTTTCCTTGATCCAGGTCCAGCTAACATTGCACCTAGAAAGCTAGTGATCTCGGTGAGTTATGGAAACAAGATCACTTATCTTCTCTATGACTTAGTGTTTTTAAGAGCATGTCATAGCTTCCTATCTTACCCTAATACTCATTAATTTTGAATTAGACATCTGTAAGGACTCCCAACTTTTTTGCATTATTTTCATTGAGTATTCATTTGTGATACTTTAAATCCTAAACGGTATATTGCCCTCAAAATAATACCTGAGTGGAGAAACATTGACTTAAGTGTTTGAGAAATGATCATTTAAAAATGTTTTATCTATCTACCCATCTATCTGATGGTAAAATATACATAACATAAAATTTACCATTTTATCCACTTCTAAATGTATAATTCAGTGGCATTAAGTATATTCACAGTGTTGTGCAGCTATCACCACTATCGCTATTATCCATTGCCGGAAATTTTTTATTATTCCAAACCGAAACCCTATACCCATTAAACAGTAGCTCCCTATTCCCCTTTCCTCTCAATCCCTGGTAACCTCTAATTTCTATCTCTGTGAATTCGTCTGTTCTACGTACCTTATACAAGTGGAATCACACAATTTTTATCTTTTTGTTTCTGGTTTATTTCACTCAGTATAGTGTCTTCAAAGTTCATCCATATTGTAATGTGTTAGAATGTCATTACTTTTTAAGGCTGAATAATATGTCATTGTGTGTATATACCACATTTTGGTCGTCCATTCATTTGTGGATGGATTGTTTCCACCTTTTGGCTATGGGTGATGACGTTGCTATGAACTTGAGTGTGCAAAATCTAGTTGAGTCTTCATTTCAATTTTTGGGGATATATACCTAGAAGTCGAAATGGTGGATCAAATGGTAATTTGTGTTTTTTTTTTTAGAACACCAAACTGTTTTCTACAACAGCCGCACCATTTTACATTCATACCAGCAATGCACAAAGCTCCCCTATACTTTCTGTTTTCCATTTCAAAAAATAATAGCCATCATAATGGGTGTGAAGTAGTATCTCATGTTTTTGATTTTGCATTTTCCTCATCCCATAAGTTTCATGTGGTATTTTTTTTTAGTTTAATGTATTTTTAAAATTTTACTTTTTAGACTTCTTCTATGACTCATAGATTATTTGGAAGTATGTTTTGCATCCAGGTGTTTGGAGATTTTCCTATTATCTTTCTGTTGCTAATTTCTAGTTTGATTACATCATGATTAGAGAACATACTATATAGTTTTATTTTATTTTTTAATTTGTTAAGACTTGTTTTATGGGTCAGGGTATGCCAGCTTGTCATGCTTTTTTGGCTTTATTTTGAAAGTGTTTATTTTGTTGCCATTTGAGTAGACTATCTTATAAATGTCAATTAGATCCTGCTAGTTAATGATGCTTTTGAGCTTTACCATATCCTTGTTGATTTTCTGATTGTCTTTCAGTTGTTGAGACAGATGTCTTGACATCAAGTATAATTGTAGATTTTTCTTATATTTCTCCTTTTCCGTCAGCTAATATGTTCTTCACATACTTTATAGCTCTGTTGTTTAGTAAATAGATGTTTAAGATTGCTCTGTTTTCTTGGTGGATCATACCTGCTGTTATCAGGTAATGTCCCTCTTCATGTAAGGCTTTTTCAGCTCCCCACTCTCACTTTTCTGACACCATGCTGGTTGAAGTGTTGGGATGCTGTGTTACAGCTTGGTGAGGGTGAAGTCTAGCTTCTCATTTGGGCTTTGCTGGTGTGGATGTGACTGAGACCATAGTTTTTCATGTGATATTTAGCTGGAGCAGAGTGGTTATTGTCTAAAAATTTCTATTGTGGTAGGCTGCCCCTTTCTTGGACTTTTTGGCTGGGGAGAACAGGCTTTTGTTTTGTTGGGCCTTTCCCCCCCTGTGCTCCTCCGTGTTTCTGGGTGGCAGGCTTCTTTAGCTCTAAGTCTGGAGTACATAAGGCTGAAAGAAATTGTGCCATTCCTTGGTCTCAAGGTTGCTGCTGGCCTACCTTTTTCTCTCGACTTTTCAGGATCTTCTTACATTTATTTCATATGTAATGTCTCAGGATTGTAGTTGTAATTACTGGGAAGAAGAGTGGAAAGAGTATGTCTAGTCCATTGTCCCACAAGTGGAAGTACTCCCTATTGACTCTTTTAAAAAAATATTTTATTTATTTATTTTTAGTCCTGGATGGTGTGGCTTAGTGGGTGGAATGGAACTTGGACCCACGAACCGAAAGGTCACTGGTTAGATTCTGGTCAGGACTCATGCCTGGGTTGCGGGCCAGGTCCTCGGTTGGCGGCATGCTGGAAGCAGCTGATCCATGTGTCTCGCACGTTGATGTTTCCCCCTCTGTCTTTGTCCTTCCCCTATTTATTCATTTAAATTTTATTTATTAATTATAATTTTATGCTTATAAGAGGGAAACCCATGAATTTTATAGCTTTAAGGCCCAATTTTAAATTTTGCTCTATTGTGCATATTGAACACCATAAATATGTAAATATTTAAATAAGCTTATTATCGCTAAGAAAAAAATTTTGTTCTGTGACTTTGTGGCTATTTTATTTCCAGAAGTTGTTTAACTTTTTGAGTACAAATGCTTTTATTTGTAGAATTAAAATAGTAATTATCTCCACCTTATAGGGTTCGGAGAGATTTAAATGAGAAAACGTAATGATAATAATAATAGCTGCTATCTTTTGAGTGTTTATGATGTGCTGGTCTATCATTATTTAACTTAATATCTTTAAAATGTTGTTGCTTTACCTGTTACTAGTTGTTCGGTTCAAAGAAGCGTAAAGCACCTCCGTTTTAGTCACACACACCTGCAGAGAGAGGCCAGTCTCAGTGCTTCCAACCCAGTTATGCATCTGGAGAAATAACATGTTTTTGTTTTCATTAGTCCACATCTGCACATTTGTTATATAATCCTTCAGTTTTGCCTGAATATTTTTCTTTCTTGAATCAGAAAAAAATCTGGGTGTCTTAATAAAAAGTATATTTTCAACTTGGCTAAGTAAGGAATGCCCTGAATATTCTATTATTACTAATAGATGCTTTAAATAGGGTCTTTGTACTAGTTTCTTTTGGCTTCTGTGATAAAGTACCACAAACTGGGTGGCTTAAAACAAAAGAAAGTTATTTTCTCATAGTGCTGAAGTCCAAAAGTCTGAAACCGGCATCAATGGGCTGAAATCAAGGTTTTGGCAAGGCCAGACGGCCTTTGGAGGATGGAGAAGAGAATTAGTTTTTTGCCTCTTCCACATTGTGGTGGCTGCTTGTAACTGCGTCACTTCTATCTTTAAGGCCAGAATCTTCACATCTCTCTTTGCTGTGTCTTCATGTGGTTTCCTCCTCTGTGTGGTCCCACTCTCCCTCTGTCTTCATATAAGGATGTATGTGCTTGCAGTTGACTCACTCAGATAATTCAGGGAAATGTCCATATTATAGATCACATCTTTTATTTTTTATCTTAATTTTTTGCCATGAAAGGTCCATGGATTAGTATATGGAGATCTTTTGGAGGGCCATTTTTCACTCTACCTTAGTCTGGTTATTTATTTTTACTAGGATAGTCAACAGTAGCAACAAATAAAATTAAGGCACTGTTTAGAAACTTAGCAAAATTCCAAAGATTTTAAAGAAAAAAGAATTCCTCCAGTAAACATTTTGTCACTGTAAAGTATTATGAAACTGTTAATGATCATTACTGGCTTTCCATGAAAGGTATGGTAAAGTTTCAGCAAGAGGATTAAAGAGAGTATAACCCAGAACATGAAGGAGTATTAGAAGGTGGGGTTTTTAATTGTATCTGTTGAAAATTGAATAACTAGGTTAAAACATACTATATTTTTTTTATTTTTTATTTTTTGCTTAAAGTTTTAAAATTCCTCCCCCCATTCCCCTTTCTAAAGGTGCCCCTTACAGAAGCAGTAGATCCAGTGGATTTGGAAGATTACCTCATTACTCATCCTTTAGCTGTGGATTCTGGGCCTCTAAGGGATTTGATTGAATTCCCTCCAGATGATATCGAAGTTGTTTATAGTCCTAGGGACTGCAGAACCCTTGTTTCAGCTGTACCTGAAGAAAGGTAAGAACGCATTTACCTGTTTTTGGTTTCAGTGCAACTACA
>VMDR010037111.1:0-10320 GCA_007922815.1 Macrotus californicus | reverse complement strand
AATTCAGTCTTCTAATAAACATATAGATCTGCCCTGGCCAGGTACTCAGTTGGTTGGAGTGTCGTCCCAATACACTAAGGTTGTGAGTTCAATTCCTAGTCCAGGTACATACAAGAAGCAACAAATGAATGCATAAATAAGTGGAACAACAAATCTCTCTCTCTCTTTCTCTCTCTTTCCCTCTCTCTGTTTCTGTTTCTTTCTCTTTAAAAAAAAAGCATATAGATCTATTTCTCCATTATTTAGCATTGTGCCATGTTTAAGAAGTTCTTTGTTCCACTGCTGTGCCTTCTTCAGCTGTAATGAGACTCTGTAGCCATTAGAATGTACTATGATAAATGACAGGGAGGGTCCCCACAATTACCTATTGGACTAACTTGGGTCCTGACTCATCACCAGACTGTACCTCTGGGTTTGCCTGTAGCTAGCCCTTCTTGCTGTGTACCTGCAAGCCCCTTGTCTGACTCCAGTCGCAGGCCTCTACAGCTGGGCACCTGTGGTAAGACTCTGCAGTGGCCCGAGCGGATACTGACAGTCAGGGCCACCACAACTGCCTGTCAGCCCTGATTTGGGCCTGACTGCTGTCACTGGCTTGCACTTCTGGGCTCACTTGCAGCTAGCCCTTCCAGCTCTGCACTTGCTTCCTGCCAGCTCACCTCCCATCAACAGCCCCCTTCAGTATAAATATACCTCTGGCCTTAAGTCACATGGAAACATGCCAACATCCAATATCCTGAAGCTGTTAGTGTGCCCACAGTTGACCCTGGTCCTTGCTTTTTGACCCTGGTCTTCACTTATACATGTGTGTGTGCAACTGGCCCTACAAACGTTTACAGCTGGTTCCCACAGTTGAGGGTTTGCACACCATCAGCTCCCACCACCACCAGTGCCAGATCTAGTCCCTAGCTGACAGACCTGGAGGTGTAATTGAGGACCCCAACAGCCCTTGCAGCCACTGGGGTCCACTGTGACATGTAGCAAGGAACACACAGTTGTTGATGTTGTAGAGCCAGTGGCCTGAGCTGTCATGACATTGTGTCCTCCTTGACTCAGAACTGCTATGTAGCCATGCATTTGGTGCCCTGCACCATTAGACTTGGGGTCACAGAACACCTCAGATACTCCGACCCACTGATGAAGGCCTTTCCTCACCAAATTAATCTATATATTCTGAAAGATGCTTAATTTATTTTTCAAAGGCATAGAAACCTATGCAAGGCTATGGAGATCATGAGGAATCAGGAAAATATGACATGACCAAAGGAAAATAGTAAACTTTTAAGTAATTGTCCACAAAGAATTTAATGTACATGCATTATCTGACAAAGAATTCAAAGTAATTATTCTAAATATGCTCAGACTGACACAAGAGAACACACATAAACAATTTAGCAAAATCAGAAAAACAGTACAAGATGAAAAATGAGAATTTCAACAAAGAGATAAAGCACATCAAAAAGAATCAAATAGAAAACTTGAAGCTGGAGAGTACAATGACTGATCCGAAAAATTCAACAGAGAGCCTCGACGACTAACTTGGTCAAGCAGAATATTGAGTGAGCAAACTCAAAAATGGCATTTAAAATAATCCAGTCAGAGGAGGAAAAAAAAGGAATTTTAAAAGCCTAGGGGAGTTATGGGACATTTTTAAGAAAAACAATCCACATCACTCGAGTCCCAGAAGGAGAAGAGAGGGAGAAAAGCAGAAAACTTGTTTACACAAGTAAAGGCAGAGAACTTCCCGAATAGGGGAAAGATTTAGACATGCAAATTCATGAAGCTAATTGATCACCCAAAAATTTAAATCAAAAGTAGTCTTTTATAAGACACATTATAATAAAACTGAGTAAAATCAAAGACAAAAAGGGAATTTGTAAAGGATCAAGAGGAAAAAAGTTACACAAGGAAAACAATTTGCAGTATATACATATACATCAGACCATCACATTGCAAATATCATCATAGCAAATGTTACCTGACAGTAGCATTTTGGCCTGTTCCCGTTAGTTAAGTGGGGCAATATATATATATATATTACACAACACCATGGATGCAAATATTGATGTTTTTAGAAAAAAGAAGAAATTCTGAAGGTAAACTTGATTGTAAGGAACAGTATTGACATTGAAACACAATGTTCCTTCACATTTTGCCACCAACTAGCTATGTGATTTTGGACAAATCCCTGAATCTCTCCAGCTTGCTCATCTTTAAAGTGGGTGCTTAAATGAGATAATTTCTAAAATACAATCCTACCCTGAAGTTTTCTGATTATAATTTAAATATTGCAAAGAGAATATCATATCTTTGCTTCTATAATAAAACACAGGTTTGTAACTGCCGTTTATAGGAACAAGCTCATTATTTGATTTATGGAGATAAGCATTCTTAGATGCTCATGGAGACAAGCATGTTGTCTGAATGGCGATTTGATACAATAGTGAAAAGGTGAATGAATATTCTCAAAGCCAGAATTATGAGAACACCCCTCAACTTAAAAAAGACTAGAAATTCAAAGTTGTTTAATATGAAAAATAAATCAAGCATTCCTTGAGCATCCACCACTCTCCTTTATTCAGTCTCTTATTCCTTGTTAACATTTACAAGAGTAGGTATTCTTTATTTTTTTCCCCTTTCTCCTTCAAATAAATGGGGGTGACAACAACAAATGGAGTATTTTTAGATCTGATTTAGAGGATTGCAGTCTATTGGATATTTGCTTTTGACCCTATCTCCAATAAAACTAAATTGATGTCATTGACAAGTAGTAGTATTTGACAGATGTGCTATCAAGATAGTGAGAAATTATTGTGGGGGGCTCATGGGAAGGAGTGTAAGTAGAAGTGATGGGGTGAAACTGAGCCATGGAAATCATAGTCTGGATATCAGGACAAATGTCCTAACAATGCTTTGACCTCTTTGGGGAAATTGCAAAAGATCTGTTTTTTCCCCCAGTACATTAAAAACTTATAACTGGCCATTGAAGTTAGGATTATAAAAACAGATTTTCCCCTCATATTCAGTTTCTCAATTGAAAAAGAGTTATAATTCTGAAACCAATCTTCCACAAAGCAACTATATTTTTGTTTTGATGCCTTTAGGCTTATATTTAGTGCGACAAAATTTTTGCTCATTTCTTTCTTTATGCAACTTTCCTTGACTCTACTTACTCAATTATTTATTTATTCAATTCTTCATCAACTATGAAGAAGATATCTTCACTAGATATATTTCTATAATGTCATAATTTGACTATTTAAACTTGTTCTATATCTGGTCATTTTTATAATTACCTGTTAGTAGCAGTCATTACAACACATACATCAAACTATTAGTCTACTCTTATTTAGAGGAGGCAGAATAATGAGGAATCAGGAAAACATGACACCTCCAAAGGAAATCTGCGCACCTAATAAAGATGGCCACAGCCTAAGCCCAGGGACCTGTGAGTCTTTTACATTATATGGAAAAGAGATTTTGCAGATATGATTAAGGCTGAAGACCTTGAGATGGGGAAATTGTTCTAGTTTATCGTGGTGTGCCCAATCTAATCACACAACTCCTTAAAAGAAGAGAAACTTTCTTGGCTGTGGCGAAAAAGAGAGAAGGGTCAGAGAGATGAGACATTGCTGGCTTTAAAAATGGAAGAAGGAGACCATAGGCCAAGAAACGTGGGCAGCGTCCAGAAACTGGAAAGGGCAAGGTAACGGTCTCCCCCAGAGAGTTTACGGAAAGGAATGTGGCTTTGACTTGCTCTTAGCCCAGTGATACTCATGTCAGACTTGTAACCTATAGAACTGTTAAATAATAAATTTGAAATGTTTTAAGCTGCTAAATGTGTGGTAATTTCTCATTGCAGCAATAAGAAACTACTAAAATATTAATTCTTCATTGAACCATTTATTCCTTATGATATGCTCTCTATGAAGACATGTCAAAATGGTTCCATTTATTTATTCATTCATTCCCTTTTTCATATAATCCTTTTTTTAATGGCCAAGAATAGGAGCTATAACAAATAAGGTATGGCCCCTATTAAAATATCACATTCAAGCATGTGATTCAGTGCCATTGTTATTACCAGCACTAAGAAGAAAAAGTAATTGATTTTTGCAGGGGTGAAGTGATGGTAGTGGCCTACAAGGTTCAAGGAGGTGCAGTCTGAACTTGGATTTAAAGGTTGAGTAGGTTTCACTTGGATGGAAAATGAGTTAAATCTAAGTAAAACAGGATGAGCAAAAGCAAGAGATGTGTACAGCTGGGCATAACATGCTAAAATCAAATTTGTCGCCTGGATCTTGTAGTTATACTAGCATTCAATTTGTTTATTTGAACGCATGCAAGTATGAGAAATGCTTTGTTCCCTACTGCCTCCCCTAGCACCTAGAATGTTGTTAGCACATCACTGGCATTCAGCAGCCCTGTGTCATATGAGCGAGGGCCTTTCTTCTTTAAAGTGGTTTAAGTGAATTTATATATGTATTTTGAAATAGTTTACATGTAGTTTAACAGATTTAAAAAATACACTCCGATTTGCATTCCACACTGCTTTGGAGGTTTCTGCAGAGTCCAATGTGCCGAACTCCGCTAATATTTGGTACAGAGGAAATAAAACTTGAAAAGTTGAAGGTTTATACACATGTAGGTATGATATCGCAAAGCATCTCATGGACCCTATTGTCACATGTCTTGTATATGCCAACTGTATTTCAATTTTTCTAAATACTAATTTCAGCTTTAAATAACATTTATTTTTGACAGTACAAATAATACAGAATGTAATTTTTCCCAAGACTGTGGTTTCTATCATCAAGTTTAATAGGCTTGAAATTTTATGAAGCACCTGATTTTTGACAATCTAAAAGTGGAAACACATTCTGCAACCACTCCAACTTTATTATAACTAGGAACAGATGTTCAGCAATATAAGTTAATGAATTCAACTTTTTATTACATTGATTAGAGTATTTTAAACCTTTTAATAGATAATTAATTTTATAGTCCTTAATTTTAGTTTATTATAAAAATGGATATTTGTCTAAATTTTATCATTTTGGATTATATATTTAAAAATGTTTTTCTAAGCTCAGTTCTTCATTTCATAAAGGAAACAATTCAACTATCATTTCAAGTTCAAATCGTTTTTTCTTATAGCTTATAAGACATTTCAGCTTTTGTTCACATCTGAACACATATTGGAGACAGATGCCAAATCATCGAGAGGACAACTTTTCTGAAATTTCTTTTGCAGTTGTGAGTAAAGGCCAAGGGATGTGATTTGAGGACATCAGGCATACTGTGCTTTAAAGACTAGATCCTGTGTAAGGGGATATGGACCTTCTCACCCAAGGTGCTTTTCACTGAAGTTACTAGCTCAAGGGGTAGCTGCAGTTTTGAGAGCACTGAGTTGATGTGGCAGTATATATTCGTGTGTAGAACAATAAGCTTTATGAAGAAAGAGGAGAAAAAACTCAGTCTTCCAATCAGGGTGCAGATAATTACTTCCTTGTGAATGAGTTATAAAAAAAGAAAGAGAAACGGGAACATGTGTGTGCTCTTACCAAAAATAGTCATCTTTTCTGTAGAAGCAAAAGGCCTGAATACAAGATGTCTATAAGGTATATTTGGCCTATTTTTTGGTTGTATCAATGAGACCTGTAGCTGAGACTGAGGAAAATGGTTGACATAAATGGTAAAGAATTGAGTTCTTGGTGCCAATGGCTATTAACTCCATTACCTACAAACTAATGTACAGAACACACTCATAAAGGACATTTGGAATACTGCCTTTAAAAGTTATTTAAACATATTCAGGATGGATTTTAAGTCTATGGGACAGGAGCCTGAGTAAAGTGACTTAAACAACTAACCAATTTAATAAGTTTTTGAAATCAGCTAATGCTGCGCTTCCGGTGCTGAAAGTTCTGGCTAGGTGTGTCCCACCTTTCTAGCCTGCTAACTTTCTAAAAGAACCTTTTTAAAGCTATTTTTTTTTTCAGTTTTATTGAGAAATAATTGACATGCATCACTGTATAAATTTAAGTCATACAGCATGATGGCTTGATTTGTGTATATTGTGAAATGATCACCAAAAGAAGTTCAGCTAACATCCATCATCTTATATAGAAACAAAAGAAAAGAAAAAAAAAAGGAAGAAAAAGGAACAATACTTCTCCTTGTGATGAGAGTTCTTAGAATCTGCTCAAACAACTTTTCAATATATCAGGCAGTGGTGTTGGCTATAGGCACCACGTTATATTGTACATTACATCCCTGGTATTTATAACTGAAAGTTTGTACAATTGACCACTTTTCTCCAATTCCCAGGCCCCCACCTGGTCTGCTACTTTAATATATGGCTGTCCTCTTCATGCTTCTAGCAAGATATCAAATGAAGCTTCAGGTACTACATCACGTTTTATATAGAAAAAATGGGGGTATGAGGTCAGAGCCTTGAAAAATTCCCAAAGAGATAATTGCTGAGATGTAATTTCCATTAGTTAATAAAGATGCACACGGTTAGTACAGAGCATAACACTCTGTGTCGTGGGCCAGCGAAAATATGGTAATGTGTCGGTGATTTGAGCTCCCATTTATGTAGATGACTGTGAGTTATTCTATTAGAACTACTTCCCCTCAAAAAAAACATAAACTGTTTAATTCTGATTTTTAAAGAGCAAAATAATTTAGTATATTGAAACAGCTCATTCATCATATAATGCATTTGATTCTGTCACCTCAAGAGCTTGTTAAATCACTTCCAGCTGCTACAATCAAGGGCCAGGTACTTCTAAGGCCTGGCGCTTTCTGAGCTCTATTACACCTTTAAGTATGATTCTTCAATCCAATTCCAGCCTTTATAATAATCAAGTGCCCACTCCAGTTAACTTCAAGGCAACTGGGAACTTAGAATTCTCCATATGTGTCTGTATCTGATTTTCAATCAGACCTCTTCATCTAAAACCTGAAGGTTCTGAATATCTATGAAGTAGTACAGTAACATTTTCACTTAAAGCAGTGTCAAGAGCAGCCTCACAGAAATAAAACTTTGGCAAAACTGAGCTATAGAATGGATACTTCTCCAAACCAAAAGGGAAGTAAGTGGCAGAGCTGAGATGTAATGTATTCTGTGACTGTGCCTACATGAAATCATTGATCAACTACGTTGGCATCAACGTGGAGTTCAGTGTCACTTTAATTACAAAAAAGATGGAGTTCTATGTGTAAGAGTCTATACTGAAGAAAGTTTAAAAACAGGCTACATCTAGATATAATGTTTGATTTGTTCGACATATATTTATTAACCACGTATTGAGAGTATTGGTAATGTATACAAGTATAAAATAAACTATAACTCAGACAATAATATGGAAATAACAAAATAAAACTCAGTGAGCTTCAATTGCCTAGTTCATATTCATTTCTCTTTTTTATTGAAACATTTATATAACAGCTTTATTGAGATGTGATTCATATAGAGCAAAATGTGCCTTATTCAAAGGTGAAATTCATGGTTTTTTAGCACAGTCACAGGGTGTGATCTTTGGGCCACCATCACTACTCCTTCATATCAAGCATTTCCATCATCCTGAAAAGGGACGTTTTAGTCATTAGCAGTTGCTTATAATTTTTTCTCATTCCCCTCAGCCTAGACAGCCACTAATTTACTTTTTATCTCTTTGAATTTACATATAAATAAAATAATAAAATATTAGCCTTTCATGAGCTTCTTTTACATAGCATGGTATTTTCAGGGTTTATCTTTTATTTCTTTTTATGGCTGAATAGTATTTTTTTGTCTGGATGCACTGTATTTTTAGTTGATGATCATTTGGGTTGTCTCTACATTTTGGCTATTGTGAGTAATCTTCTGTGAACATTCATGTACAAGATTTTGTGTTGGACGTATGTTGTCAATCATTTTGGATTTGCTAGTTAATTTAGCATGTCTACTAACATGCCATTTTAGCTGTGAACAACCTTCTTTCACACCTGGGAGCTAGTTATCCTCTGCTAAGAACGGTCATCTGTGTTCACACTGACTTTGTATCTATTCGATCTATCAGTTACCAACAGAGCGGCACGAATGTCTTCAACAATAATAGTGCACTTGTCTATCTCTCCTTTCATTTTTAACAATTTTTTCCTCACGTATTTTGATGCTCTCTTTAAGAATGATGCACTTTTAGGATTATTGTATGTTAGAGAATTGGTCCCTGAGAATCATGATTTATAAAATATTTGCTCTTCATCCACAGTTCCTGGCTCACAGCTCTCAAAACACTTGGAGTTTCCCAAATGTTGAGAACGATAAAAGTATCTTTAGTTATATTACTAAGGTGACTTGGGGACACCACCCAAGGGTTGGGGGCTGGTTGCCTGGACAACCACCATGTGGTTAGAGGTTTGGGACTTACTGTCACCCTCTACCCCCACTCCATTCCTTCTATCTTAGGGATGTCTTCAAGGATCCAAGGGTAAGTATATGTTAGGTCTTAGGAAAAGCCTTGAGGTAAATTCTAAGTATGTTTTTATTACTTCCTACTGGTCCTGATCTGGAAGTTGAATCACATTTTTTAGTTTATTGTCATTAATTTCAGGAATATGACCTTGTGTATCCCCTGAACTAGGAGTGGGAATTGCATGTGCCTCTTCTGTGCAGGAGAAATAAGGGGAATCATTTAGTTTCACTGCTTCAGTAAGACTCTCAGCTCCCAGTGAGCTACTAAAGTTTGGGCCCATGACACAGAGAAGGTGACGCAGAGCTGTGGCTGGTGTGAAATGGTTATCGCATTGAGCATGAAATATTGTTAAAAGCCACTAAGATGGAGGAGCCATTTGCTACTGCAGCATAACTGAAATGCTACTGACTAACGCAGCTAAGATAATGAATTAGTTTTAAGGAATTATCTTTGTTAATCCTTATTTGACTATTCTATTATTTGTGTCAGAAACTGGGCTTTCCCTGTGACATGAAAGAGTTTAGAAAGTAGATGTTCCAAAGATTTAGTTAAATATTTAATTCTTCATAATAAAAAAACCCTAAAATCTGAATGTAAGGGGGATAATGCCTGAGCAGGCACAATAGGCAGAAAAGGCACTTTTGATTCATTAGAGAGTCAGATAAAAAAAAATAGAGAGAGAGAAAGAGAGAGAAAAAAAGGAAACATTTTTTTTTGGCTTAGTGTACCAAAATTCGTGTTCCAGAGTCCTAGCCGGGTAAGATACAGGGAATAGCTTTTTCTGAATTTGTTTCCAGTTCTGAAAGAGATTACCTGATGGACCTAACTTGTACTCTGTGTACATAGCTGGTATAACCCCAAACAACTGTTGGAGCATGACGGTGCCATTTGACAGGAACATGGCTTCAACTGTCCATCTCTGTGCATAGATAGTGGCAACAGTTATAGATGTGTGAGCACCACATGTTGCCCCTTGCATTTCACATATGGCATTCATGCAAAAAAGAGGTGTAACATACAAAACCACAATCTAAACACGTCTGTAGAAATTGGTCAAATAAAACTAACTAAGCAAGGGAAGCCAAAGATCTTAAATATATTATCTTTATAATATATCAGTAGTTTTATAATTTGCATGTGGTTTAGGGATAACCAACTTTCACCCTTTCACTAACTATACGTAGCAAAATCAAGCAAACCACATATTGAATCAACAAGGTACCTAGAGTTCCTCCCCACCAATCGACACAATCAACAGTGTTTTGTTCTTTACAATGTCTGCCGCTGACTGTGTATGGTTTGAGTGAGATGCTTCATCACAGAGCGATTTTTCACAGATTTTTTTTTTCCAGGCCCTACCAAATTTCTTCGAGGGATTATCTGTTTAAATCAAAATATTTGTCACTTTCACTACCAGGCTTTAAACCAAGCATTTGTTATTAATAAAGTAAGGAAGAATGTATTTCTTAATCAGAAATATCAATGCTCTTTATTTTTTTTTTTAAATTTTGGAAAGTATAATAAAAAAGTAGCATAAGATTTGAACCTTAATTTTTTTTTAATTTCTGAAAACTCAAATACCCAATTGTCTATGACCTATTTTAAAAATAGCTGCTTAAAGGTTTGTAGCTCTTGTTTATCTCCACTTGCTCTTCAGAACCTGGTACCCCACTAGACTTGTACCAGCTTTTCAGATGATAATATTATATCAGGTGAACATTAGCATTAGTGTTGTCCTATCATGCTTCTGTGATGATGGGAATATTCTTTATCTTCCATGTCTGGCCCACTCTACAACTTGTAGCTATTGAACACCACACTTGGAACATGCTGGTGTGATTAACAAACTATATTTTAC
>VMDR010037110.1:0-10319 GCA_007922815.1 Macrotus californicus | reverse complement strand
ATAATGGAAAACATTCCTATCATTAGCGAAGCTCTGTGTGTATGCAGAGGTCATAAAATGACAGAGTGAACTTCAAAGAATAGACACAGGTCATTTATATAATGAGACAATAACAGGAAAACAATCAAAACCAGTATTACATTGGAAATTAAAAACATATAACTAATAATGTTCCAAATACCTGGAGAAAATACTAGTTCAGAGAAAATACTCCTAACATGGAAATATTGTGCTTCTAGCTTATCTGGCTTTATCTGCTTTATTGACTATTAATATCCACTTGTTTCAGATTGCTTGGTTACTAGGAATGGAGTGTTAATTAGGCCAAGGTCTCAGGTGTAATTCCTAGTGAGCTGGGTGGACAGGGTGCTGTGATGAGTCAGGTTCACGTACACATCTTAACAAAGGCATGGCTCCTGGTACCACAGCTGCATTTGTCTCTGGAGAAATCTGTTTCCTCTCTGAGCTTCAGGCTCCTCATCTGTGACATGTGGGTGATAGTCTCTTGCCTTTCTATCTCAAAGAGGTGTGAAGAAACAGGGCCATAATATGGTTGAATGTACTCTTAAAAAGTAAAAACTATGTCACAGTGTAAGCTATAATTAGTGTCATTCTTGTCACACATTGAAGTGTCCACTATCTTGCAAAGCATGCCTCTAATGTGCAAGAATGACAAATGATCTCCATTTCCTAGGACTGTCCTGTTTACAGGAGTGAAAATCCCGTGCTCCTAAGAAGCCTCTCTGTTCCAATCAAAAGGGCTGTTACCCTGTGACACATAGGAGGCCATAGTTCCCGAAATGTACCTATCTCAATTTAGATGTGGTTTCCTTCTTAAACAGCATGTTCATTAATTAATTCAGCATAAATTTTGGAACATGCACAGTGTGGCAGCAGTTTTTGAGACAGTAAGTCCATAATGGTAAACAAGAGCAGATTGGGTTTCTGCCCTTGGAGAAAAGGTCATTTGATTGAGAAAGAGAGAGAGAGAGAGATTTACAAGTAAACATGCAAGTAAGAATACAAAGGGGGGTAGGATTGAGGGTGGGAGGTGGGGATTGCTGGGGTGGGGGGAAATAGAGACAACTATACTTGAACAACAATAAAAAATATAAAAATAAATAAGTAGAAAGAAAAAGAATACCACTGCAAGTTGGGAGAAATATGCTGAAGGAAAAGAGCAAGCTTAAGAGACCTACTTTAGACTCTGAAATGAAGGGGCATCCGGGAGGACTTTAAAGAGCCAGCCAGAAAATACTGGAATGTATATGTGTGTGGTGGTGGAGGGGACGATGCCACGTAGAAGGAAGAACATATTTGTATTGGATTATCATTTCTAGTTTTGCATCCTTGAGAAAGCACAGCATCTTGCACAAAATAGGGAGGTACCCAAGGACAGTTTGTTGAATGAATGAAGGTACCTGAGAGCACAACTCCCAATAGTTAGTAATTAATTCCATAGTTTCAGTCCCTCTCACCTTTGGTGCACAATACCTTCCTGCTGTTTGTCACATCACACTAAGAAGGGGAGCCTCCTGACTCGACCATGTTTAATACTACGTATCATCCTGGGGGTGTGGTGGCGCGCTGCCCAAAGCCATCTCTGTTGGTTGCCGGCTCCAGAAGGCCTAAGCGCAAAGTTCCATAGGCTTTTAAGATTTCTTCTACTGATCACAATTATGACTAATTATAAATCTTAGGGAATTTTGCTGACTTTTTATATTTATATTGTCATTTTAGGAAATTAAAGGACCTTGTACACAAATGCTTTAAAGTGCTATGAACAATGTTATTCTCCTGGGTTTATTTTTAATCACGTTTTCCTTCTACACTAAAAGTTTTAGGTTTTCAGCTTACAAATTTTTCTGCTTATCTATTAGGTAGCAATTTTTTAATTAAAGAAAAAGTTGCCACTCACTGTTTTTATCTGCTTTGAAGTCCTTTCCCCTTAATCACACCGTGTTCGATCACTAAATGTCTTCTGAGGTCAATTTCATTTCCATGAAGCCCTAGAGAAACTCTTTGAGGGGGTTGCCATTTCTTTTTCTTCTGAATTTTCTGGCTATGTTCTTTGTTTCTCCTTTTGGTATTTACCACTTTATAAAAACCTCACAATATAGCTATTTATGCATATGACTATGCTAGTTTTTAAGCACCTTAAGAACATGATCAATATTTATTTTCCTTTGTATTTAGATTCCTCCTCTTCATCTTCTGACTACTGCTTGTACCATGCATATGATGGTCCTAAATCAATAAATATTTGTTAAAGTAAAAAAAATGCTTTTAGATGACACAAAACAAAAACAGAAATATCTGGGGAATTATTAGAAGCAGAGAATTTAGATTCGGGAAAAAAGGGGTACCCTAGCTGTGTCAGAACGCGGTGCTGGAGTTGTTGCCGCATGGCCCCCAGCAAGGCAAGGACACTGCGGTCCTGGATCCATCAGCACTCTGGCTTATCAGAGGAGAAGCAAGCCAATGGGTCTTATGTAACAGGAGTTGTTGTGCTCAAATAGTTTCACTTTGTTCTGGGGTGTTTTTGTTTGAAGTCATCTGTCCTGGGGTTTAAACTGGCAAAACCCTATATTCAAAGATGCAGGAAGTGTTGTTGCAACCTGTGTAGAGGTGTTGAGCTCCAGGCCACCTCCCCAAATGCACTTGCCCCTGAAAGAGCTGAATTACTCTGTGCTCTCAGTGCCACAAACAAGGAATTGGAAGAGTAGATTTAGCAGAATCAGAGGCTCCACCATCTCCGGTGTCAGCGCCTGGGTTGCTTTATCTCAGCTGACTGTGCCATCAAACCAATTATTATGATCCAGTCAGATGCGGTATCTAATAGAATGGAAAATTCTATTTTAATTTTGCATTTATAGATTTGATGACATATGGAATAAATCTTTGGGGGAAATGCTAACTTTGCTGGCAGGTGAATAGGGCAGCTCCTTTGAAACTTTAGGTCCCCAAATCTCTCTCTTCCCATAAGGTTAGGTCTCCCTACTGTTTTATGGAGGACATTTCCTATATACTTCTCTAATTTGGGGGGGGGTGGTTTAAAGGAAGGATGCATGCATTTTTGTACATTTCTGGAAATAATCATCTTTTACATGTTTTAAAAATCAGATTGGAGATTGAGCATTCAATATCATGTATTACTATTATAATCAACAATAGGGATTTTTAAAGAGAAAAACTCGGTATCATTAAGAGTAATTTGATTAACACATGATTATCTATTTTTTTAATTTAATTTATTTATTTTTATTGTTGTTCAAGTACAGCTGTCTCCATTTTCACCCCACTGATCCTCACCTCTCACCCCCACCCCACCTGTCCCCACCTCTCACCCCACCCCACCTGTCCCCACTTCTCACCCCGTCCCACCTGTCCCCACCTCTCACCCCTCAGTCCTACCCCCTTTGGATTCTCTACTTTTTTAACCATCTAGTGTGACTTTCTCCTTTTGTGGACCCTACATTTAGATGAAAATCTAGACATGATCAGACATTAAGTGTTTTTTCATTTATCATTAATTTCACATACATAAATCAGAACATTCCTGGCATACATGAGATATCTAGAGTTCCCATTAAATTGCTATAATTCCAGCCAACTGCAGGAACCAGTCTAATGAGACATGTTATTGTTCAATAAGTATTTGTTAAAGTAGGTGTCAGAGTAGAAAAGTAATAAAGTTGCTGAAAGTTTGTTGATAGAAATCATGTTAAAGTTTCCTAAAGAACCCTTTTATCCAAGCAGCTGAAAACAATATTCTTATTTCCACCTAATACTATTTCAGAGTCCACAAACTATCAACAGCCAGTTGTATTTTTCTGTGAACTAAAGACACAATGTTTATTCCACTTATTTCTCTCACACTTTGCTATGTACTACTTTGAGATCATTCATACTTGCTTATATGTCCTGCTTTTCTAAGCAGATACATTTATTCATTTGACCATGTATCCTTTCATCCACCCAAAACTCCTTCAGTGGTGGGCCAGGCATTAGGCATAGAGGAGTCAGTGGAAAAATACACAGTTTTTTCCCAAGAGATTCAGTTTAGAACAGTTTATGGTCCCTACAATACAGTAAATCCCCAGACAGGCATTATGGAAAGGAAAGCATTAAAGATATGAGCTTGCATGAGGTTAACCCTTTAACACAACAATGTTTTATAAATACATACACATACTACATACATACATACGTACATACATACGTAAATAATCTTCCCTTCTCAAGACTTGTTCCTAAGCAGTTAAGATAAAAACTAGATTAAACAGAAACATTGAATGTCCCCCACTTGGACCTATTGCAGACTGGCTCATTTCAAAAAAAAAAAAAAACAGAACAAAATATCAGATTCTGGTGAACGATAAGTAGATTAGCTTAGTAAGTTACCTTGCACTCTAGTAAATAATTAACATTTTTCTTCAGACTTCTAGAAAGAAGTTTCAGAATTCCTTTTGCAGTTGCAAGAAATCAGCCTTTAGCTGGGGATGTGCTTTTTTAAAGTAAAACGTTGCCTGTGGTTGAATGAAGAAGGGGTAATGTTAAGGTGTACGTAATACTATTGACCCCAGAAGCTGTGTTTTCAGTCTGGACTCATTAACTATGCATTTGGGTCCCGAAGAATGAGACGAGTGTCAGAGCCTAATGAGGGCACAAAAGGAATACTAAGTTCCTCCGTGCTTGAAGCCTTTTAAGATATCAAGTTCTGAGAACCAATGTAGTTTCAGGTCATGGTTAAAAACACAGGAGTGGCATTCTTTCATTCAGTACATTTCCTTGATTGTCTTAACTTCTCAACTTTGTGAATTTTCTTCATTCATTTGCTCTTTCATGCCAGACTAACTTTGTGTTCAGGGACACACACACACACAGAGATGCATAAACTTATATAAACATACAATTATATGTATATTTAAATATATTAAATCATTCAAATTATATGTGTTTTCTATAACCAGATCTCCCCAATTTTTTAGCAGTATGACCTGATCTAGACCTGGAAATTCATTAATAACAGCTAAAACACATTTTGCAAGGTGATATGCTTTGCGTGCGACCTGAGCTTTTCAAGTTTTTACAACTGTGCTATGATTTGAAAACCATTGCCATTGCTCACTTTAGCTGGCAGTAATTAAAAGACAAACTTTTGTCTCTTTTACAAATTAGAGCTGTGCCTGACACGTTGGTACTTTGGAGCTGCTTCCTTTACATATCAAGAAAATACGCGCCATCCCTTCTGGCTCGAATGCTGTGTCCTCCGTCTTTCCCCGCGCTAGATTTCTTACTGATTTTTTTAAGTCTCAGCTCAGGATTACTTCTCTGAAGAAAATATCCGTGGTGACTAAACTGGGTCAATTTCTTACTTGACAGCCTATAGATAGCTTTATCTTAAGGACTTTAAACTGAGATTTTTAACAATGACTTGTTTCCAGTTGTATGGTCAGCTCCTAATATGGACCTGCCATAGAATAAATATTTGATGCATGATTGTATGAATGAATTCCCTACATATCAAGCTGTGCTGCATTAGGTTAGAATTACATGTTGGTCATGCCAAGTGTTGCAGCAAGGGATAAAGGGACAAAAATATCCTGAAGAAGGACAAGGCATAGCTGATCCATGAGGCACATAGTTTGAGGCGCGCAAACATAACCACAGAAAAAAATGGTATCTGCTTAGAAAGCAGAAAAAGGACAGTAAGTGAGACAAACTGAACATCTAATTGCTGAGAGCACGAAGATGAAAACTGGGACTAGATTAAGATGAAGTAAAGCTGAAGATATGTCCCCGAGCAAGCTGTTAATCCCCAAATTTCTCTTTCTGATAGATCTAGGTGTTTTGGAACTAATGTCAATCAAAGAACTCAATTATATTCTTTAACTATGATGAGCCCAGAGGCAGATTGAATATTGTTATTTTTAGCAGTATGTAAATGTTCTATAAATATGCTAAACATCACTTTACAACTACTTACAGGCCTTCATCCTGCCTGTCATTATCAGAAACAATAAGTAGAGACAAGGATTGAATCTTTATGGGCACTTATTCAGATGCTGGCGATCTGAGAAGAAGGCAGGTTATGTACCCTAAAAAACCATCTTAACATCCCATCTCAAGATGACCTTTTTGAATAAGAAGAAGAGGTAGGTAAAGTCTTTGGAAAAAAGTTTAATTGAATAACAGTTACAGTCTGAAGGTGATTTTCCTAGTGCTTCTTTATCTGTTGATCAACAATTCTTTATCTATGTCATAGATGTTCCCTCCCTGGCACACAATGGCTCAGATATCACCTGCAGGGATGGCTTGCAGACCCCTGGGGCATAAAGGTTGAATTGCTTGTTTACATGCTAGAGTCACATGGGTCGTGCATGCCAGTTCCTGGAATAACAGCTTTCCACATGCATTAGTCACTTCAGCCTATCAACTATGACTGAAGCTAAAAATTTTTTAAATTAATTTTTATTGTATTTTTTCTATTACCATTTATCCCTCTTCCACCTCTATCCTATTGTACATGGGTCCTTTTTTCTTTCTTGCTTGATCCCTATACCTCCTAACCACCACCCCATCCCCAGAGCTATCAACCTGCTCTCTATCTATGAGTCTGTCTCTATTTTGCTGTTAGTTCAGTTTGTTTGTTAGAGTCCACACATGAGTGAAATCATGTGGAATTTGACTTTTGCTGACTGGCTTATTTCACTTAGCATAATGTTTTCCAGGTCCATCCATGCTGTTCCAAAAAGTAAAATTTTCACTGATACATCTGATAAGGGGTAAATATCCAAAATTTATAATAAATTTATAAAAATCAACACCAAAAAAAAACAAGCAACTTGATTAAAAAATAGACAAAGGGCCTGAATAGACACTTCTCCATAGAGGACATACAGATGGCCAATAGACATATGAAAAGATGCTCAACATTATTAATCATCAGAGGGATGCAAATTAAAACCACAATGTGATATCACCCCCATACCGGTCAGAATGGTTATCATCTATTAATCAACAAAGAACAAGTGCCGGCAAGGATGTGGAGGAAGGGGAATCCTTTTGCACTGTTGGTGAGAATGCAGATTGGTGAAAAAGCACTGTGAAAGCAGTATGGAGTTACCTCAAAAAATGAAAAATGGAACTGCCTCATGACCTAGTGATTCCACTTCTGGGAATTTTTCTAAAGAAACTGAAACACTAATTCAAAAGGATATAAGCACCACTATGTTCATTGTAGCATTACTGACAATCGCCAAAATATGGAAGCAGCCCAAGTGTCCATCAGTAAATGAGCGGATGAAACAACTATGGTACATTTGCACAAGAAATACTACTCAGCTAGAAAAATGAAGCTAAAATCTTTAACTCTTGAGTAGTTCAATCTTTAACTACTGACTTCATTAGAGAAGAAGATTACCCAATTCATAGAATGTTTCACTTCCTCATCCACAGAGCTAAAGCATAGGTCTTGCTAACATGGCAATTTATTTCAGAATGGTAAGAAGAAAGCCACATAGCACATATTCAGAATTATTGAATATCTACAAAATCAAAGTAGAGGTCAGAAGTATGGTGGAATCTTTTCCCAGTTGATAAGGAAGAAATATTATTTAAGCTTTTATACAAGGATATTGTAGGAAGATGGCAGATGAGGCTCAACCTGTCCTCTCCCTATCTTAGCCTCACTTGGTGATGAGGATTTTGGGCAAAGTGATCTCTAAAGTTACCTTCACTTCTAAAATCTATGTACCATCTTGCTTTGTGATGTTTCTTCTTCCAAATAACTAAAGTCAGTCCCTTT
The DNA here is from genome assembly GCA_007922815.1 of Macrotus californicus. NCBI lineage: Eukaryota > Metazoa > Chordata > Mammalia > Chiroptera > Phyllostomidae > Macrotus > Macrotus californicus. The sequence goes on along the minus strand of VMDR010037110.1, from coordinate 2,509 downwards.
AGTTATTTTGTTGGTCACCCATATACTCTCTCTGAGAAGCAAATACTCTCTCATCATTTAGTATGAATTCTTGTTGGAATTCCTGGGAGAAAATGGTCAAGAGCAGACTTTGAAGATAAACAAATGGCACATTCACTGAAGTTTGACCATTATCAACTATGTGAACTCCAGGAAGTTTCTCAACCTCTGTAATCCCCTCTTGCCCCACATGGGAATTGGGGTTAATGACAGAATCATGCTCATAGAGTTGTGTTGTAAGTATTAAATGAGATAATGCGTAAAGTGGTACATATTGATTAACTGATAAATATTGTTTTATTATTTTCATTGGTTTTGTGGGAAAGATGTTCAAAGTTTCAGATATTTGAATTTTCATGTGTGAATTTATTTATTTACAGGTTCTTTCCTTGTATCCCAGAGTAAAACAAGAGGATAGGTAAGAAGTAAAGTTTAGTCAGTTAACTATGGGAGCCACATACTTGATCTAATTGCTATAGTGTTATTTTTTTTGCTAAGACTTCTATTGACTTTAACTGAATACCTGTGAAGTATGAATCTCTGCTAGTCCTATACAGAACAACTGGATATGTCACAAAACGTGTTGTTGAATAAATCATATTTTCTTCTTTTCCCATGGAGATGGTGCTTTTTTCATTTTTGATTTAATTCCACAAATGAGGTTCTTCCAGGAGTCAATTGTCTGTGGTTTGGGTAAAGGCAGTCCATGATCCTGAGATCATTTCATAGATAGCATTAGTTTCACAGATTGTTTATTTAGAGTGAGGATTTCCTAAATGGAGTATAAGGTATAAAATCCTGTGCAAAGTATGTAACTGAAGTCAGTTCGTTGATATTTAGTATTAATATCTAAGTATGCCAGAGGTTGGAGCAAATGTTAAGGAAATTCCTTCTGCATACCAGATGCTTTATGTATTTATTTATTATTCACAACTACAATCCTGGCTAGTTAAGTTGTATACATTTTGATTTCATAGATTTTTATGCTGAAGCTTAAAGCAGTTAAGATAGCTTGCTCAATATTACATAGGTGAGTAATCAGGCAGGCTTGGACCCAGGTCAGTTTTATGCCAGGATGTGTGGTGTTTCCAATATGCTACAATGGCAAAGTAATATGTGTTTACATATAGGTATCCTTTTAGATGCTTATTTTGAAAATAACTCTAAAATAGATATTAGTTTTCCTCAAAATAAAAATTAAAGGAAATCCTATGAAAAGGGAGGTTTTAAAGTGAATCAGATGATGCTGGTTCAGGGAAGAGACCTTTCATGCACTCACTGGATTACCACCATTCATTCACAGGTAATTACACGATACAGCCCTGCTCTGTGCCAAGCATTGAGCTGGGTACCAGGAGTGCCTTAGTGAGCAAAAGCAAGGCTGCTCCTTCTACTCAAATCATTTATGATCTTAGTGAGGAGCAATATTAATAACATAAATTTAAAATTAGATAATTACATATATTTACTGTGATCCATGTTTTAATGCAAAAATTTTGGAGCCTACAAAAATTATGACAAGGAACTCTGACCAGTATGGCTCAGTTGGTTGGATTCATCCTGCAAAGCGGTAGGTCACCAGTTCCATTCCCTATTAGGGTACATGCTTGGCTTGAGAGGTCGGTCCTCAGTCAGGGTGCGTTCAAGAGGCAGCCATTCGATATTTCTCTCTCACATTGAAGTTTCTCTTCCTCTCTTCCCCTCTTTCTAAAAATAAACAAATAAAACCTTTTAAAGAATTATAATAAGAGGATATGGGCTCATATTTGCTACAAGAGAACAAAACCCATATAGTTTTGTGAACCAATGTCACCCCAATAAAATCAATAAAATAGAATAAAATAATAAAAATATATAAAGATTAAAAGAATTTTACATATGAATATTCAAATTTGCAATAATGATGTGATGATGATATCGATAAGCTCATATAATTGAACTTATAATTTTAATAATTATAGTTACACTTGTGGCTTTATTAGAATAGTGAAATTACAAAAATTCTTTTTTATTTTCCATTTAAAAATGTATTTGGTTCCATGATTTTTTTAAAAAAGTGACAGCAAAATGATTTTACATATAAAATATTTTATAAGAATTCTTACTGAATCTTGGTAAATATTATGGTGTGTGAGTGTGTGTGTGCGCTGTGTAGTATAATTTTTTTCCCTTCGTTTTTGACTAGATAAACTTTGTCCTCCTGCTACATACACCTGATCTTCAGTTTGGGAGGTAAGGAACTATAGCTGCAGCTCAGCTGCTCTCATCTCCTTTGTTGGTTTTTGGCTCATAGATTTGATTAAAAAAAAAACTGAAAACATACCCAGATTTTGACTTAATGGCTACAAGATTAGGGCAAAGCTATGAAATTCACACTTCTAAGGTACTAGCTCACTTCTGCATTGGCTAAGTAATCAGAATAAAAAATAGAAATGAAAATTATTTTGTCGGTCATATATTTGCAATCCTATTAATCCAGGATCAGAAGCAA
>VMDR010037109.1:0-10315 GCA_007922815.1 Macrotus californicus | reverse complement strand
CATAATTGTTGGGTTGATTCTAATTCTCTGTCTCTGCATCTAATGTTCCCTCAAATTATTTTTATTTTCTTTCTTCATTGTCAACATGCTCTATTAAAAAGTATTATACAGATTTTTTTTTGGTTATCATAATTTGGGTTACCTTGAAATATCTTTTGACTTTATGTTCCTTTAAATCTTTTTTGTCTTTGTGTGTCCACATTTACTGTCCTTCCATTTTATTGTCTTATTTTTCTAGGATTCCCTGGAGTCATTCGTTACCTTTTATTGTAATCTACTGAAAGTATCAGAAGGTTTTCTAAAGTGTTTCTTTTGGTTCAGGCTTTGCTCATTCTCTGAGTCTTCCGAGATAGTTTGCCCTGTCCCTCAAATTATATTAATCTTTTAAAATCCCTTTATCCACCCTCCGGACCCTCCCCCAACATGCCAACTTGTATGTGGCTCAAGTTGGCTTCACCGTCTCTTTGGGTGGCTGTTGCCAATGCTTCTCAAAGCTACTGGTCTAGGCTTTTTTCCTACTTCTAATTCTTGGTTCTCTGAACACTGATATGATGGAGTTTCATATCATCAGAATCAATTACATTTATTTAAAAATGACATATTTCTGGACTTCAAACCTGGACACTGTGTGTGTGTGTGTGTGTGTGTGTGTATGTATGTGTGTGTTTGGAAGAATAATGCAGCAGGGCTTGGACACCTGTATTATAAAAACCAGATTAGATTTGACAGACCTGCAGCTGTTGCTGTCTGCCCCAAGGTTTTTACTATAGATGCCAGAAAAAGGTCTCATTGTGCTTTCTCTCTGTCTGATTGTGGCAGCCAAGATTTAGTGGGGGAATAGAGAAGAAAAGGCATGGTAAAACAGAAAAAGTATGAAGAAAGAATTTTTGCAACTCAGAAATAACCTTGTAAACAGTGAAGAGCGTGTTTTATTCCAAAAAGAATCTGAAATTTGAATTAAGAACAAAATAGAGTTGAGTACTGGCAAGTACTGCAATCAGTACTATAGCTTTCTCAGCTCCTACCAACTGCTTTACTTTTGGACACTAAATGTATTTTAGGTGACATGGACATTGCAGGCGAGCAACCTGTGCACTTACTTGCACAGGGCCCTATGCTCAAAGGGCCCCATGCTTGGTTCCGTTCTCTGTTATCTCTGCCTTGGAGTTCTCAATTTTATCCTTGAACTTGTGTTTTGTAGGTGAAGTTCCATGGGACTGCAGAGCCTGTCCATGAGTAGGGGAGATATATACACTACACATTTCTGCCATTGCTCACAGCCCATTTGTATGCTGCCTTTGTGATGCCCCATAGCACAGACTTCTGGTAGACCCACAGCATGTGGGGTCTTGAAAGACCCAAAATGAGTACCTCTGAGATTTAGTGTGCTAATTTCCTACTGCTGCTCTAACAAAGTATCACAATTTAGTGGCTTAAACCACACAAAGTTATTTTCTTACAGTTCTGGAAGTTGGAAGTCTGAAATGTATCTTAGGGGACTAAAATTAATGAGTGTATTTTTTGTTCCTGAAAGCTGTAAGAGAGAATTTATTTCTTTGTCTTTTCTAGCTTCTAGAGGCTGCCTTCATTCTTTGCCACATGGCTGCATCCTCTGCTATTTTTAAATCCAGCAGTGTAGCAGTTTGCGATTTCTTCCTCTGCTTCTATTGTCACATTGCCTTCTCAGACTCTGGTCTTCCTGCCTGCCCCTTATAAGGGTCATATTGGGCCTATGTGGCTAGTTTAGGATAAGCTCCCCATCACAAGGCCCTTAACTAAATCACATCTGTGAAGTCCTTACACCATGTAAAGTAACACATTCACTCGTCTTGGTGATTAGGAGGTGGATATCTTTGGGGGTGGGGTATTTTTAGCCTATCACAGTAAGTAGGGTTACCATGCTTTCTGTTTGAACTAAAACTTGCTTCAAACACAGAAAAGATCCCACAGAGTTTCTAAGAAACTCGGATGACCAAGCAACCCTGTCATTTCCTGCTCATGTAGAAAGTATGTATATCAAGAATCAAAATAAAAACAAGGGCAGGGTTTTCACTATTCTGGTGAAACAGAATACTTACATGTTTATGCACTGTAAAATACATTAGGTAATTTTGGTGACTCCACATATGAGTTATATGCTCTTATGTTTTCCTTTAAAGCTGGCACTGAACAATATAAAATGCACAGTAAAATTCATGTTAATAATTTAAGATCTTTCTTTGCATAGCAAACTTTATTTTTAATTTTTAATTTTTTATTGTTGTTCTATTACAGTTGTCCTAATTTTCCCCCTTTGCTCTCCCCTGCCCCACCCAGTCCCCACACCCTGTTCCCACTCTCAATTCCCACCCTGTCCATGGGTCATTTATACTTGTTCTTTAACTAGACCCTCTCCCTTATTTCCTCCCTTACTCCCCCCTCCCCACCTTCTGGTTACTGTCAATTTGTTCTTTATTTCCATGTCTCTGGTTATATTTTGCTTGCTTGCTTGTTTTGCTGATTAGGTTCTATTTACAGGTGAGATTGTATGGTATTTGTCCCTCACTGCCTGGCTTATTTCACTTAGCATAATGCTCTCTAGTTCCATCCATGCTGTTGCAAAGGTTAGGAGCTCCTTCTTTCTCTCTGCTGCATAGAATTCCATTGTGTAAATGTACCACCATTTTAGAATGATATTAAATAGCAAATAACAAATACCAGATGTGTGTGTTTGGAGGGGTGTGTGAAAGAAAGAGATGAGGAGAGAGAGAGTTAAAGAAAGGAAAAAAAAATATATTTTAGTATCTTTAACAGCCCTTCTTTTCCTGCAAAATACGTGGCCAGCCCTGATTCCAGGAACCAAAGAACTACTGTTCGTCTTCCTTGTTTAACACACATGCGCACACAGATGTGTGCATATCCGTGTATTTGTGATACAGTGAGTTGTTTTCTTTCAGTCGAGAGGAAGTAAGTGGGATACTGGTGAGGGGGGCGGAAACAGGAAGCGGTGCTCTGATGAGGCATTTTCACTCGTTCTCTCTGCTTCAGCCGCACTGTCCTTTTTCTGGTTTCTCCATGTCAGCAGTTTTCAAACCTTTTGGTCTCAGGGTCCCTTCCCTTTATTATCTTAAAATTTATTGAAGGTGACAATGAGCTTTTATTTTTGTTATATTTATTGATAGCATAATTATACATGAAAACAAAAGGATTTTAAAAGTATATTATTAATTCATTAAAATAACATTAATGGTCTATTGCATGTTATTTTAAAATAAAAATTAACTGTATCTTTTCAATAAAAAAACTAGTAAGAAGAGTGGCTCTGCTTTATGTTTCTGCAACTTTAATATCTGACTTCATAAAAGACATTTAGATTCTCATATTTGTTCTTGCATTTGATCTGTTGCAATATCACCTGTCATGCTTTCCCTGGAAAAATTTCACAGCACATCCATGAGAAAAATCCTAGTGGGGAATGCAATGAGATATTACGAAGATACTTTTGACTATTTTCGTAGGGGTCCCTGACTGCACTATGAGAACCTCTGCCTAATACCATGCGTTCTCTTGCCACAGGGTTTTGCAGACACAGTGGTACCCTGGAACTCATTGTTAATTCATTCCGGAAGTTGTGATGAGTGCCAAAACCGACGAGTACTGAACCATGATGCATTTTCTCTTGTGGCGTGTTGACATGGCTGGTACAAGCTCTGGCAAGCGCATGGAGTCCCAAGCAAGTGCTGAATGCAGAAACGTATTTTGTCATCACAACGTGACGAGTACAGGGTTTAACGAGTTCTGAAGCCAATGAGCATCAAGGTATGATTGTACTGTCACCTGGGACCAGGACACTGATTTTCTCTTTACCTGTTCTTTCTTTCTGAGCTTGAACATCATTTGCCTATGGAAACCTTATCTTATTTTCTCCCAAAGGTCATACCCTGTTACTTTAGGCTTATGTAATAATGCTGGGTCCTTCCTGCTTAGTGTCATTTGTTCCAGTTCTATGTATGCCAGGATAATTATGTTTCTGTTTCTTCCATTAGATTAGGAGTTTCAAGAGAACAGGACTATGTCTCACTATTGTATCCCCAGTCTGTAGCGTAGTGTCTGGTCCATATAGATACTGAATAATTATTGAATAAATAAATATATTAACGTTGGCAATATGGCAGAGTTACCTTCTATTGTAACTTAAAACATTATCAGTGTTAATAAATAAACCTGTTTTCTCTTAAGACCAGGGCATAGACAATTATAAGCATTATTCTCTCTGCATCATGAAAATAGGAAGGAAAAAAAAGGTGATCAAGGTAAAGCGTGAGGCATTTGAGGTAGAGTTATTTTTTGATATTTAATTTCTACTTTAAACTAAAATAGTGAGATGACAATTACTTTAGTGATTGGGTGGCAAGCATTAGGCTACCTCTATATTTATTAGAAACCATCAGACAATAGTTGGGACGCTCACACTGATACACAGGTGATTAGTTGGTGGACTAATTAAATACATATTTGCATATTTTAGTGTTGAGCAGAACTGAGGTCTTAGAAGAATCAGTAAAGATCTATTGTTTGGGGGATTCCTGCTGAAAATGTTAGGGAGGTGGTTTCTTCGATGTAAAATTTTTTTTGAAACTTTGTGAGTGTGTGAAAATGTCTTTTTTTTAGACCCAAGAAAAACTATGATAGAAAAGATCATATGCATGATCCATGGGATGCACAAATTCTTGAATTTAGGGTAAAACTGTGTATCAGCTTTGGGAAATAGATGGATTTCTAGTTTCTGGATCTTTGGTAGATTCTATGGCTAATTTGGTGTCAAGACCCAGGTCTACTTTATTTCTGTCCTTGGTTCTAGTCCAGTGCTTGGAAAAATGAAAGTGCTTAATATGAATGAATAAATTGACACATTAAGCAAACTTCCCTGTTCTCTACCTAACTTTCTAATAAATGAACTGAACTGAATTATTTGTTGTATATAGTAAGAGTGGCTTGAGTAACCTTGGTAATTTAACACTAGATTTCTAATTTATTTAATATATAGGATTATATCAATAATCCTGTTCTTTTTTCATTTTCTATTAGAGATAGAGGGGGAACTCATCTAATTGGCTAAGTAGAAGTTATTAACGTTGTCTGTTGAAGATTTCAAGGGCATTTTCACTTTTATGTTCCCCAGTTATTATACCAGTCCAGCAGGCAGCCCTCTCCTCTGCCTCTTCAGGTATGAAACGGCAGCTGCTACAGAGACACAGCTTGGTTACTGTTCACACAGTGGAGCCGAAGTTAATCACCATTTGAAAACAATTGGCTGACATTAGACCAGGGAGTTAATTAAAGGGAAACTGTTGAGGCAAGAATTATACTCATTTTTAAAAAGTTTGCCTCTCTGACTAGAAATTGAATTTATTAAGAACAGAAAGTTAGCTTCCTAAAATCTAATAATTTCTGTTTACTTAACTTTTAGATTGGCTTAATCTAAATTTACTTTGTTCCCCTCTATTTTTAATGCACTTTGCTTGGAAAATGTTATTACACTGTTTAATGTCATCTGTCTTTTTACAGATGTAAGGATACTTTTTTTTTAACTTTTGGCTTCTGACACTTCTTTAGGATAAATTTTATCTTTCTCTCAAGGCCTACTATCCAAATTCATTGAGTAAAGAGCCTGTAAAATATTCCCTGGGCGTTAAGTCTTTGTAATTTTAAATCCATTGACTAATTTAGTGCCACTGAATTCTCAGTCTTCAGGGGAAATACTTTTCATTTAATGGTGTTCTTTTCATTGAGATGAAGATGTCTATTTTTAAAACACCTTTAATGCCAAATGAAATTGAAATTATTAATTGAATTGTTCTGTACTTCCCCATACAAAGGATTTTCTAATCTGATACCCTGCCATTTGTGGGCATAGAAAGGACCAGAAATGAGGTTAGTGGCAATGATCTCCATTTTGGAATTAATGTATTATTCTTGGAAATACAGCTTCTATAATTTCAAAGTCAGCTTAGGGAGAAATAATAATTTAATAACAACACTTTTCCTTGCATAAAACTTTGTATTTTCTTCTTACTGTTATCTTATTTGATTTGGGAGAAAGAATATTCTGGTATAATACAGTATAACAAATCTCCCAATCTCCTGAGCTCAAATCTCAACAGCATATTTTCTAGGCAAGTGGTTTTGTATGAACTTCTTAGTTCCTAGATGCCTCTTTCTTCATGTCTGATGGTAGTGATAATAGCATCTATTTCATTGGCTGTGATATGATGGTAGTGATAATAGCATTTATTTATTGGTTGTTGTGAGGTTGCAGTAATTTGTTTTAAGGATTAAGTAAATATTTAGAATAGAGCCAGGTCTAAATACATCATCATCACCATTGTCATTATCCCCACCATCATCATCACCACCATGATTCAAGAAAATCCGGGTTGAAATATGGCCACAATTATATTTCTTGAACCTCAAATCCCTGTAGAGCTGGGATAGACATTGTTGGAGACTCACTCCAACATCAATTTCCCTTTCTTCCTGGTTAAAAGAATACTGTTAGCAAAGTACCCAGTGACTTGGATAAATTGTGAGGCATAAGTCAGTGCTGGTTCTTGCAGTTCTAGCCGATGAGAAGTAATAGGGAATCTGATGGAGACTTTCTGGGAAATATTTTCCTTCCTGTTAAGTAACAGAGCTGACTTGTACCCTTGTCTTTTTTTCTACTTTGGATGCTATGATTGAAGATACGATGCCCAGTGGTATGGCAGCCATCTTGAGACCATGAGACTACAAACTTAAGGCAAAATCCTCTACTCTGAGTGACAGAGTAGAAGGAGAAAGAGGAACTTGGTTCTTGATGGCATTTAAAATGAATGGGACCACCTCTAGACTTGTTAACAATAAATATTCTTAAACTTTAAGAGGCCATTAGTAATTTTTTTGTACACTGAAAACATCCTGACTGGTAGCTCCTCATGGATTCTTTTGGTTGCAAGTGTCAGAAGTCCAAGTCTAATTTGGGAATTTATTGAGGCACTAAGACTAGTTCATGCAGTTAAATGAATTTCTATAAGAACCACCATAGTTCTAAGGACCTCAGAGATGGAAACCAGGGTCTTGAACACCATTTTGTACTTCTCTCTCTCTCTCTCTCTCTCCCTCTCTCTCTCTCTCTCTCTCCTTCTTTCTGTCTCAACCTCATTTGTTCCTACTGCACATAAACTTTTTTCCAGTGGCATGGATGTCAATTAGAAAAAAACAAAACAAAATAAAAAACAGTGTTACTTAACTCCTGTTTGAAAAACTGCTAGGAAAGCATGCTAATTTGGTTCTTGCACCAATTGTGACAGGCAGGGGAGGAGGGTAGATCAGCCCGTAGCTCCCTTTCTGGTGGACTAGCTGGGGTAGTGCGCATGCGCTGGTGGAGGCCTGCCAAGGGACAGGAAGCCACCCCGATTTATGTATAGTGTAAAATTTAACAGTTGTGGAAAATAATGTTCCTGGGGCTGTTCGGGTTATAGTTTGAATTAGTTTTGATGCCATCTCTTCTAGGGCCATTTTTTCCCTTTCTCTGTACTACTTTGACCCTGTGGGTATGTAACCAGAAGAGAAACTCAGAACCTGGAGTATTGCGAGGGAGGGATCCTGTAGAATTTGCTGATGTGGCTTACATGCTTATTTTTTAGTGGCTGCTTGCCCTCTGGGCTACATTATGCTGAGATTTGAAATGGGGTAACAGTCAGATTATGTACCAAAACTTCTTGGGCTCTTGCCACAGCCTATAGTGGACCAGCGTCCTGGGTTCCCTATAAAGGACTCTCCCTCTTTATTGTGAGTATTTCTGGGAAGCCTCTCATAAAAGCTCACAGAGAGCCACACAGCAGTCCCTGAGCACCAGTGTGTACTTGACATGGCTGCTGGCTGCGTGGTACCTGCCGCAAGTCATGGCTGTTGCTGGACACGTTGCCTCTGCTCAGAAGTGCTGCCTGTTGGACACTGCTGATCCCCTCTCTGGGCTCTGCTGCTCTATTTGGCCAACTTCTGGGGTTTCTCCCTCCCCATGGCAGCTGCTTCTTTGTCTCCCACCAGACTCCCACTGCCACGGATATGCTGAAGGCTCTGAGGTGGCCAAACCACCCAGTGGCACATGGAAAAATTGGGGAAATAACTCTGCCCTCTTGGCAGGTTACACTGTCAAGGGTGTTTCTAAACTGCAGTGTCTTACAGAAGTATTAATGAAGAGCTTGGCTCTTCTTATTTCTTACATGATAACCTGCTCCTTTCTCTTCCCCTTTCCTCTCACAACCCCACTGCTTGGCACCTGTACTTAAAGAACATGCACATAGCCATGCCAGGGCCAGGCGTGTGACAAATATCAGAATCGTCTTCTGCTGTTTCCTGGAAGAGCATTTGCTGCTTAGCCCAGGTTGTCCTCTTTTGACATTTTTCCCTCTTGGGCTGAGTCACCTCCCAGGAGGTTCCTCAGTTTTGACTGAGAATAGATTTCTGACAAACCACCCACTACCTCACCCTGAATGTGCATACTTGTCTCATCTGAGGGGTGAGTGTCACTAGTCCTGTGGTTTTCAGAGTCTTGGGCTTAAAGGAGTAGAAAAATTTCAAAAAAAAAAAGAGTCTTATATAAGAGCTCCAACTTTATTTGACCTACTATTGTACTAAAAACAGCAATCCATATTCTCACTGCTACTATTTACTATTTCCATTATTTCATAAATTGAAGATATAAAACTTAAGAATTAAAAATGATAAAAGTGACATAGTTTTAGGAAAAAAATTCTGTTTCAAAATATGCATTTGAAAATATACCTCCAGACACAAACATTCAGCAGTATCTAAACCTGACTGTATATCACAATACACATATGTTCATATAGTTTCTAGACATAATCCATAGAGTTGTTGATTTGAGACTGGGATCTATGTATTACAAAGCTCCCCAGGTGATTCTAATGCAGCCATTCAACTCAGTATATGGGGTATTTCTTCTGGTTTCCTTTTTTCTTCATGAAGTGGTGAGAAATTGCAGATCAGCAATGGCCTATAGGCTGGCCTGTGGGACCCAGCTGGCTCAAATACAATCTGGATCCCTGGTTATCTAAGATTCCCCTGAGATGCCCATATGCTTTCTTTCCTCACTGGAAGAAGGAGACTAAATGATAAAACGTTACAGATAGGAAAACTACGTGACTTGATCTGGGTCAAGCAGACAAGTGTTAAGTGATAATGAAGCACCCATCAGTTGGCGTGACTGCTGGAGCTGAAAAGGATGGTAAGAATGAGTCCAAGGTCAGAAGAAATGAATGTCATCATTATTAACAGTGTCTCTGCAGCATAAAAGGAGTGTGGTGGCACATGTGCATGCATTTGCCATTTTTAGGCTGACTCCTTGTAGATATATGCATAATGTTAGAGAAATATTAGTGGTTTTAACTTCTCTAGCATTCTTGTCATTTATTATAGCACAGTAATAGTGAAGTTGAAACTGTAAGAAAGTAATGCCCAAATGCCTGTCATTTTGAGCCTTAAGAACTCATTTAATCTAAAGTTGAGTCCCAATTTTTGCATTTAAATTGAAGCCATACTACTGTTACACCTGTGTGGCCCCTAAAGTACATTGCAGTTCATTGAATGAACATGTATTGGCCATTTGCTCCTCAGCAGTTCTAGGCAATGAAGTGTAGGGGAGAGTGTGGAGAGAGTCCCCACTGGCAGGGAGGTTTGTCTACTCAGGGGAGCAGGTCTCTAATTAGATGAGAATGATAAAAAACCATGTACAGAGTACTTCAGAAGCAAAGAATGGAGGGATTAACTCTGAGATCCAAATGGAGAAATAGTTGAGATAATGACAGAAATTAGCAGAGTAAGTTGTTTGAAAGAAATTTGTTGTAGGATCTGGAACATATGGCTGAGTGTGGTCACTGGTCTTTGGGCTACAGACTTTTACAGCACCAGCTGGATGCAATGTTTACTTCTTTGAGAAAACACATGACTTTTTTATAGTGTCTCAGGGTGTTTAACTTACCTTTTATTAACATGGTTATCGAGAATCCTCCCCTTCAATAGACTATAAACTGATCTGTCTAAATGGGACAATATGTCAAAATGAGATGCAGGAAAACAGAACGAGGGTGCCCAGATGTTAATTCCAGAACCTTGTTTCTGAACTACATAATCTTGGGAAAGAAAATAAAAAAGTTCTTTATAATTTGCTATGTGTTAAATAAGGATAATAATAATAATAATTACAACATATTTTTTGTGAACATTAAAGTATGTGTATAAAGCTTCTTAGCATAGTGCTTGGCACTTAGTAAGT
>VMDR010037108.1:0-10303 GCA_007922815.1 Macrotus californicus | reverse complement strand
CCCACGTATTCAGCCTCCTGCTCCCAATGTGTACCTGTCTCATTAACAGTTGTACGCTCTGACCCTCTTCTCTCCCTTGCTTACCCTGGTCTTGACTAGCAGAGGGCCAGAAAATTTTCAACAGGGAGTTCTTGCTTAACCCCTCAACTTGTAAATGCCATTCCCATATGAGGCTTTCCTAACACTGGTTTCCAAAGCGATGCGGTCGGGGTCAATGGCCAGGTTCATGTTCTGCTCCTCTCTAGTGAATGCTCTGGGAAGAAAGATCCAAAGCTTTCTCAGCTATATGTGAATCACAAGAAAAACAAAAAAAAACAAAAAACAAAAAACAAGCACAACAGTCGCTTGTCATTCCTACCACGTGCCGCCGTGTGTCATGTTCATCTCTCTATTCTTGGTCCTGAGAGGGTAATTGTATAAAAAAAATAAATGACTGGAAATAATAGATGAACAGCATCCTGTCCCCCAGAAGCTCAGTTTTCTGTCTGGGAGACTAAGAAGGCATCACACAGTATCACTACAAGGGCAGTGAAAGAAATTCGGACTCAAAAGCCCAGCCGCACAGCTAGGAGTTGGTAACACCTGTGCCAGGTCTTCCAATGCCACACCCTTTAATATTCCCCTCTCAGTATTGTCCATGAACACCATAAGCAAGCACTGAGGAAGGAGAGCTAAGCTGGGGGAGGAAGGGGTGACTGGGGAAGGGTGGCATCTGAGCCAGGCTGGAAGGAGGGGTTGACTGGTTGGAAGGGTATGACATCACCTGTTCAGCTGTCTGAGTGTATCTGCTTAGAACCCGCTCACCACTCACCAGCCTTGAACAAGCATGGGAGGAGGGTGCGGGGCAGTGTCTTTTCAGGCAATTGTCCTTTTCCATCTTCCTTTTAAAAGAAGACGAGCATCCTTGTCTTGTAAGGCTGGGAAGGAGGGGACAAAAGCCTAGGATAGGCAATAAAAATAAACTTTTATTTTCCAACTGGAAGAGGATGAAGTGGGAGCAGTCAGAAGTTACTGATAATTTTATCACATCTGTGGAAACATGACTCTTAAAAGGGGGAATCGTCCAGAAAACACTCCATGGGGCCTGAACCTCTGCCATATAATGATTTTTTCCTTCTTAAAGGAATAAAGGTTCACAAAGTATATCCTTTTTTCCCCAAGTAAGGTCACACAGTCCTTGCTCAGTCACATATCTGCTCTCAGAATTAACGTGTACAAATCCCCTGCTTGAATAGATATCTCCCTAATCTACTTCTGGAGAGGCACGTGCTTCTGTTTAAAACCCCCAGGACTCTACCAGCTGAGGTCCAGCCATAAGTGGAGGTTGCAATTAAATTTTACAAAGAACCCATAACCTCAGCCCTGGAGCAGGCCAGCCCAGGGGCAAGTCAGCAAAGGGAAGGCTACAGGACCAGAGTGGCACATCACTGCGCCCACCCAAACTCCAAGGGAACACATCAGCTCGGGGGTCCTGGGACCATGCGGAGAACTGAGGATGCTAACGGCTTTGGGGACAACAGGGCATGTGAAACCTATTCGCCAGACTCCTGTCTCTCAGCCTCCTACCACGTTTCCTCTTAAGAGTAAAGGAACCGCAGCACCACCCTGACAGAGGAGAGCTACATCCCCAATTTAGACAGACCTAAAAACAACCTCTTCACCGGTCTCCTCCCTTGTCTGAGACTAGGAGGGTCAGGGTTATGTACTTACATTGGGCTTAGCCTGCCCTTTGTGGGACCAGCATATTATGTGAGACAGCATCCGAGTAAAGGGCCAAGGCCAGGGCCATGTAGATTTGGGGGACCTTTCTGTAAGGCAAACTTAGAACAGATTCACTCCTGAGAGTAACTTGCTCAGCCCTTCCTACACTCAAAAATCACGAGGGAGCGTGGGAGAGACAGTAAATTAGTGAAGGGTAATTATGAGCCAGGCGTGGTGCCGGGTGCTTGGCCTGCAGTATCTGTTTAATGCCCTTCTCGCAACAATCCCAGCAGGTGGGTACCTTACCAGCATTTTACAGGCGAGGCACCTAAAGCTCAGAAGCCTTACAACAGGTCTGTACTCACCAGGCCATTCAATGGTACAGGCAGGATTGGAACCTAGGTCCACATGACCACTGTCTGGAAGTAAGGCTCTGCTGTTTCTGATACAATTTAAGATTCTCAGAAAGTTCACTTTCATCTGAGAATATGTTCACCGAGTTACCAGCTCAGCAGCTGGCCACCAGCTGTCCAGGGACCAGATTTCCCAGATCATGATTTATGCCCATTATTGGCTCTCCAGCGAGGAACTACAAACAGGCTACTTGGCATCCCAGAGAAGAAGGCAGCAGGGAACACGAATCACATTCAAGTAGTTATTCCCAGATTTCCAGTCCTTCCCATCCACAATGCCTAACAGGAAGGCCACATCAATACTGCAGGTCTCCAGAGCAACGTGGTGGGGAAGGGCCAGGACCTGGTCCTGGGCTGCCGCGCACTTTCCAAAGCAGCACCGTGAGCGCTCTCCCAAGGGCCATCAGACCTAAGGATCTGCAAAGCTCTCTGGGACTACAAGAATTCCACCATGCCAGGAGGCAATTATTTAGAATAGATTATGTAAAAGGAAACTTTTGCATATTTTCATTCATGAATTTTATAATTTGGGAAAATTTCAAAGCTATGAAGAAAACGTTTTGAAAAAATAAGGGAACTTATACAGAAGAATTTATCATTTTTATTTTTTTTCATTTAGGAAATCTTTTATTTCTTATAAAAACAGGAGTGATTTTTTTAAAAAACCCTCAACTTCATGAGGTATAATTTACATAAATAATGCACACTCATTTTAAGCATACATTAGTTCTGAGAAATTTTACACCGTTATAACCACCACCATGACAAAGGTATGAAACATTTCCATCATCCGAAACGGAGGCTATCACCAGGTGACAGGATTATAGGGGTGATACTTATTTTCTTTTATGGATCTGAATTTTCTACAGTATCTGTAATAGCATATATTACTTTGTAATAAATGAAAGTTTTGAGTTGCAGTGAGTAACTTTGCTTGCTCATAAAATGAGTATGTGTTGGGCATTAGTAATTGATTGAACTATATACTTAACACGCCAGAAATTGTGAAGGGAAAACAAATTCCCCACCAGCACCGCCTCCCCCTCCTACAACTCTTCAAGAGTCTGGTAACTTGCTTACTTTCCCTCATGAAACTGGATCTATTTTAAAGACCACTCCCAAACAAGAAAAAGAACACAGGAAACATCTTCCCCTGAGGATGGAAACACCTCTTTCCAGCAGAAAGCAGAAGTAATGTAAGACACCCCCGCCCCCACCCCCAAGCACCGCAGAGGATCCCACTGTAATAAAACCTCCAGGCTCCACGGAGTTAGAGCTGAGGGTGGTAACAAGCCCAAAGTAATCAGACAGGTAGCTAGAAGTTGTAACAAATGGATTTATCCAAGGCCACTATTCTCACTGTGCTGTCTTAGATCCTGGATTTGCCTAT
Organism: Macrotus californicus; assembly: GCA_007922815.1. NCBI lineage: Eukaryota > Metazoa > Chordata > Mammalia > Chiroptera > Phyllostomidae > Macrotus > Macrotus californicus. The sequence continues at coordinate 6,799 of VMDR010037108.1, read as the reverse complement.
GTGGCACCCATTCATAACAGCCAATTGTATTAACTCTTATTTTCTTATTTTTTGTTTTCTTGACACTGTAGCATTTGGGGGCCTTGCAGACCCCCAACCTGGGAGAGACTGTACTTCCCAGAACTAGCCAGGTCTTAGCCACCACCAAGAGCTCGGCCAGCAGCATGCCTTTCATATGCAAGCCAACCAATCCAGAGTCTATCCCCCCCAAGTACCTCCCTGTCTAACTCACACATGCCGAGCCCTCATATCTCCTGCCCTAAATCACCCCAGGGCAAGGCCCGGGCACCTTGAGACCACACCTACAGTCCAAAGCCCATGGGAATTATTCAAACAAGCCAATGCTAAAATGTTCACTCCGCCCCACTTCACCTCCTTGAACACCCCAGTAAAGGCTCTGGCCAAGCCTTTCTCCTGGTTCCTGCCTCCTGACCACCCTGATGCTTCCTATGTGGTGTGACTCCTACTCTCAAAAAAGTAATAAAAAAAATTATCTTTCCGTGGCATTGGCCTCTCTGCACCATCATTCTGTCATGCACCTATAAATTAAGACCCAGGCCCAGAACAGCCACCAATCCCAAGCACCCAGAAAAGGCTTCCAGGCAGAAACCAAGAAGCCACAGCTAAGCCTGCATGCTTGAAGTCACAACGGGGAGCAACCCCTGAGGGCCAGCGTCTATCAGCGTGGTTACTGGGTATACCCTGGGGTGTTCGGTCCTGCCTGAAGCCAACTATCTGAACAGCACAGCAGCAGGAGGTCCTGAGGCATGCCAAGAGATGGCCACGTGAGGGAGAACCATCAGACAGAGAGGCACAAGCCAGGCACCAGCACAGTCTGGAGGGCAGCCACTGTTTCAGCACAGAACTCTGAGTCAGTCACAGGGAAAAGGTAAAATTATGATGCTTATCTGCTGCTTCTTAAAGTGGAAAGCACATAATGTACTTCAGATTTTTTCAAGAAAAACTGAATATAGTTTCACCTGTAATTGGGGAAAACTTTAATTACTTAGAAAACTCACTCATTCTGAATTCCTTCTTCCCAGAAGACACCAACGTAAATGAGGCACCACTGTATTTTTATCATATTACTTTTAGTTTATTCCAGCTCTTCTCAAAACCTTACTCTGCATTTCTAGGACATCTGAGCCCTATTCTATCAACCTCAGCCCTTCCTCCCACACCTCTTCATCACCTGCTCTCGACCACGACCACCACCAGGCCACATTTGCCTAGCATTTCTGTACTGGGCACAAAGGACTCCATGTAAAAAAAAAAAGTGATGCATATTGCTGAAGCCCCTTCCTTGAGCAAAAAAGCTAGTGACACGTATCAGTGTCTTTAAGAATTAAGAGACCATACATAACCCTGAGAAGCTTTTGCTGAGACCACAGCATAGGATAAAGAACTAAATTATTAACAACCTTTTAGGGAAGATGGAACATCTCCAAATCTAGTTTTCCTAAAGCTGCCTATAACTTTTATTTACGCCAATTCAGGCACAAACACAACCTCTGGGAATATGTGCCCAGGCCTATTTATTTTTCCAACCAGCTGTCTTTGGGAGGGCTGCTGTCACTGCTGATTCTTCTGAGGACACAGACACACACGGCCCAAGTCAGGCAGAGGCAAACCCCACAAATAGGATCGGGCATTTCAACTGCCCAGAACAAAGAAAAGAAAATTTAGAAACAAATGAACCCATAAATCAATTTAATACCAACAGTCAAAAGAAAGGCCATGTCTTTGAGGTCGGGCTATGTCAGACTCCTTCCTATGTCTCCCACCTTTTATGAGTATACTAGGAGTGTACAAGATGTGCTGCTGTCCACAATGAGTACTTAATTTTTGTGATCATGCATATTATTTCATTTTTAGACAGTGCCGTTTCCCCTATCAACCCTAAAGGGGACTGCGTGTAGTCATTTGGTTTGCTTCTGTAATGACAAGTGGGGACGGCAGCTCTAGGGGTAAGGTCGAATGTCCAACAAAACAGTTCATGAACTGGAAGAAGTTTGAGAAGTATGAATCCAGAATAATACTGGCCACAATCAAACCGAAAACTTCTGGAGCTCTAAGCCACACGTCCTTCCCACACAGCAGCCTCCTGAGTTCCGAGAGTGACATCTACAAAGAAACCCGCGGCTGGTGCAGGGGCAGCGTCTGGGGTCTTACACACCTGGCATACAAACCTTACACGAGCCGACCAGATTAGCCCAGCATGTCAACGGCAGGAGAGAAGAGACCCACAGAAGAGAAATGCAGGGGCAGCAGCCTGGAACTGTCACATGTGTGTGAGGAAGAGGCTTCTCCATGTCCTAATCTACCTCTTCCTCTCCTAGGTAATTCCAAGGCAGCCAGGACAGTCAGAGGCAGTCAAAGGACACGCACTGTTCACGCGGCAGCTTTGCTTCTTCCTCCAGGATGGAGCTTCCTACTCTGGCCATAAGGGCAGCAGTAACATTCTGTTCCAACCTCAGGGAATGTCTTCCTCATAGTGAGCTCTCTGGGGGCTCTGAGGACCTGTCTGCAAGAGCACACCTTGCAGGGTACAAGGGTGCCCACTTCAGCAAGCTCCCATGTACAAAAGGCACTTGCAAACTAGACATAACTTTCAAGGAGGAGGTCTCCTCTTTAAATGCCCAACTTTAAACACTCAGCTCCTCTAGAAGAGACAGATTAAATTGTACAAGTCCACCACCACAGTAAGCAAAGGCTCACAGCCAGCATTACCAATGTCAGCACAGAAGGACACCACATGCCTCGTGATGTACAGAGAAAGACGCAAATCGTCCTTTATATGACATCCCTGACAAAAACACACCTAATCGTGAGGAATTACCAGACAAACCCAAACTGCTACAAAATTACTGGCTTATACTCTTCAAAAATGTCAATGTCACCAAAGACCAAAAAAAAAAGCTGAGGAACTGTTCCTAAGTAAGAGAGACTGAGGAGACGTGACACCTGGACACAATCTGTGCAATCTTAGATTGAACCCTAGGTCAGACAGGAAAGAAGGACATCACCGTGAGGAGTGGTAAACTGTGGACATGAACTGTGTGTTTAATAACAGTACACCAGTGTTTCATGTCCTGCTTTCACTAATTGACCTGTTGTTACGGAAAGAACGCTCCAGCTCCTAGGAAAGCCGTGCTGAAGTATCTAGGGGCGTGGTTCCAACGGCTCAGAAAAGATGGCACATAATGTGGAGAAGGATAAAGCAAAGGGGGCAAAACAGACAACTGAGGAATGTAGGTTAGACTATACAGAACTTCTTCGTATTCTTCTTGCACCTTTTCTGTAAGCTTGAAATTATTTCAAAAGAAAGCTTGTTCTTCTCATAGCCATTTCCAGGGACCTAAATGACTTCGATGTCTTCAAGGCTCGTAACATGGCTCTACCAATGCCATTCTCTCTACATTTCTGCAGATACACATTCAGGTAAGCAGACTCATTGGCTAGCTTAGAATAAAGTGTTTTAAAACAACACAAATTCAGATTCTATTTGCAAAGCATTTCCATGGTAACACCTGTTGACTAAGGCAAGGCCCCCTCCCCATACTGAATTCATTTGTCACCACCTACCCATTCACAGATCCAGGTGACTGTGCTCCTCTTTCCACTCCAAGCCAACTGGACACCTGCCACGAGCTGGGCCAAGGACTCCCCTAGAAGTGTAGGTGAAGGAGCTGATCTAGTTTTGATCTGCAGGGGAGTGGTGGTACTGTAATGAAATATCCCAGAGCGGCTTCTCAGAGAAAGAGTACACAAGCGAGCACGCATTGGTGAGTCCCCAGTGTGTTCTCTTAGGTATGCGGCAAGCTCTCAGTCGAGGCCAGCTGCGCTGGAACAACCCCACAGACTCCAGTCACTTTAAGCGAGCTCACCTGTGTCTCAGCTCCTTGCCACAAGGAGCCTTGACAAGAACAGACGTTTATTGATACAATGGGATAAACAGCGACCATAAGCTATTACCCCACCAGGTAGAGCTTGGAGTGTAGACATCCACTTTACCTTTTCCCCTAGGAAGGGATGGCTCCTTCTGTTCTCCTCATGCTCACAGCGTCTTATCCAGGGACAAACCGGCTGCAGCACAGGGTACAGCCTGTGAGGAGCCCACCCCAGTTCTGCTGGGCATCGTGCAGTGCAGCCAACAGCAGGAAAGGGAGGACCTGGACCCTTGGACCCACTTCTGCCTCACTCCTGCCTGCAAGCCTACAACACAGTCACACCTGTCTGACTCCGTGACAAGCAGAATGTCCCCCAAAGGTGTCTATGTCCTAATCTCCAGAAACTGAGCATACAAAATGGACTTTGCAGGTGTGATTAAGGGCCTTGAGATGGGAAGACTGTCCTGGATTATCCACATGGGTCCAACAGAACCAAAAATGTCCTTAAAAGCAGAGAGCTTTTCCCAGCCATCATCACAGGAAGGTACGACAAAGCTGGATTTGAGGTTGGAGGGTGGGGATTTGAAGACGCAAGTGGCCTCAAGAAGCAGGGGAAAGACAAAGAAAGGGATTCTCCCCTGGGGCCCCAGAAGAAACCCAGCCCTGCCCACACCTTGATTCTAACCCAGTGAGACTCAGCAGATTTCTAATCTAGAAAATTGTAAAACAATAGGTTAGTGGTATTTTAAGTCACTGCATTTGTGACAGCGGCAATGGAAACTAACACAGACTTTCTCTCATCTGGAAATGCGTGGGTTTTCATCCTTTCTGAGAAGTGGGGCTAGTGGAGCCTAGAATCTACCTCTTGACACCCTCCCCCCCCCCCCCCCCCCCCCCCCCCCCCCCCCGCCCCGCACCAAGAAAACCCTGGGACACCCTTGAAAACACCTTGGCCTTAGACCAAGTGATCTGTAAAGATAATTTACAAAACAGATGACTTTCATGTCAGACTGAGCTGATTTGTATCATCTGCCCTTGTTTTGTACAATATTTGCCACCAGAACTCTAATCTTTCCTTTTTTAGCAATAAAAATAAAATCTGTCCCAAGTTACTAAGTAATTAACGGACCCCAGTGTCCCAGAGCACCGGCATCCAAATCTCATCCACTTCATCAGCAACCACGCCCACCCCAGAGGGCGTTTGTGATCCAGCAGTGAAATCACCAGGGCCACCTTCCAGATTTCTGAGTCATCCTCACCACAGCAGGTCCAAGCAGCAGCAGCAGCTAGACTGTGAACTCAAAGCAGCCCAAACCCTGTCCTGGAAATCCAGCTGCTGCCTAAGGGTGACGCCCCCCCTTCCCACCTCATTACTTTCCCTACCATCTCCTGGGAGCCATGCAGCTGGCCGAAAGACGCACTGCCAAATGAAGTCCATGGGTGCAGGGACGCGCTCCAGCTACATCGCGGGAGCACTTGACCGAGTGCCTCTGCTCTCAGAGGGCGTTTGAGGGTATTTTTTTCATCATTCAAATATTTCCATTGAACAAAACATCTGGGGGAAGACAGCTACTGTCCTAACTACTATGTGGTCTCGCTAAGAAGGCCCATGCCGAGCCTCGTGGCTGCTGTCAAGATGGTTCGTTTTAGAGGAGAGTCTATTTGGAGCTTCCACTTCATTCTACCAACAGCTGAAGTGTGTGTACCCGCTGCCCCCTCACTGAGCAGTTCCAGGGCAAGGAGGTCAAGGCAACCCAAGACTGACCCAGAGGAAAGAGCTGTAATTGCTTTTGACAATTTTTGTTGCATCTACTCAGCTCCAATGCCCACCAGGTCAGCTGTCCAGGAGATCCTCCCAGAGAAAGGCGACATGACTTTTAAAGGGAAGAGCGCAGCTGAACTGATGACTTGCACTAGGAATGGTTCTGGCCCCAACAGCGGTCTGTTCTGAGCACTCAGGTGCAGAAATCTGTCAGGGTGCCAGCTTCTACACAGGGGAAGCCTGTTCCAAGGTGGGCAGGTCAGCAAAGCTCACTCCACAGGGAATGTTATCAGCCTGTTATCATTCTGTCATCATCTGCTCTTGTTAAATACGAGATCTGCCACAGATGCGTGCCAAACGACAGAGAGGCACCATGACTCTGCCTTCAAGAAAAGGGCTTCTGGCAAATGCCACAGTAATTTGGGGAGCCCGGGAGACCCCAGCCACAGACTGTGCAGCATGGCCACGGCAAGCATGCCAAGGAGCTTCCCTCTGAGCAAGAACGGAGGGAGGGACACTGGAAAGGGAGGGCGAGGTTGCCATGGGCAGCAGAGAGCAGCCTCCAGCCTGACCCATATCTTCTCTCTCACATGCTCTTGAACACAGGTGATTGCTTCTGAGCATCTATTAACAAGTCAGCACCGCTGGGCACAAACAAGAACAGAAGGGAAGCAGAGACAAGGAGCCCTCGGAGAGAACTGGCCAAGTCCACTGAAGCTCTGTGATTAAGTGTTAAAGGCTGAACCAACAGACTGGAAAGGTTTCTGCTGGTCAGAAACTTTGTTTGAAGCCCTATGAACCCCAGACCTGGCATGGCTATATTTTTTTAGAAGACTTCATATATTCATTTAGCCTTCAATATAACAAATTTTAAAGATTAACAACGGCCTGTGCTAGTGAGGGTCCCCACACAGTTGTTCGGAATATAAATTATATCATCACCTAAAAGGTGGATTTTTAAAGGTGCATATCTTTTTGCCTTGAAATTTTACAGAAATTCCTACATGATCTACAAGTAAGTATTATGAAACTGTTCGCTGCAATAGTACAAGAAGAAAGAGAAGGAAAAGGGGGAAGGAGAAGAGGAAGAGGAAGGAGAAGGGGAAAGAAAAGAGGAGGGGAGAGGAGGGGAGGGGAGGGAGGAGAG